>JANHFX010009402.1:43934-57555 GCA_027560015.1 Chloroceryle amazona
AGTTTCCCATTCTGAGGTTGCCAAGAAGCAAAGCCAACCGACCTGAGGGGGAAACTGCCACCTGCTGGACACCATCCTCGAACTTCTGCCAGCGCAGCCCGGCTGCGGGCAGGGCGCTGCAGAACAGGCTGCCTCTGTAGTCCAGGCACCAAATGTACTTTTCTGAGACCACCAAGCTCAGGATGCCGTAGCCAGGTCCAGAGTATCCCATCCAGCTCTCTGCAAACTAAAAACAGGAGAGTTAGGACAGAGTCAGGCATCTTCAGAACGCACAAGAAAATGGCTATATATGCACAGCAGCTGCCATACTCACAATTAAAATAAGATAAACTTAAGAACCTTAAATACCTTAATGAATAAAGTTGCCTTGTGTAAAATAAAGCTATATCCATCAGTTCTCTAAAATAGTACGTACTGTGAAATAAGACTGCTAAAACAAAAATTTTGCCAACAAAAAAAAGCCATTCCAAATTGCCATCTACCTCCAAGAAGTGGAAAATCTTCTCATTAAAGAATACAGACATAAAGGAAAGGGAAGATGCAAAAAGGAATACCTAAAAATGTACAGTCTGTCTGTAGTCCAGGAAATTATTTATTGTCTATGAAGTCATGCACAAATGGAACAAGATAACTGGAGGGGAGAGAGCTCAACATCCAGCTCAGATACTCTCCATATGGTACAGGAGCCATGTATTGCAGAAATTTGGTTTACAAACTATCTGAAATTTTGATAGCTTGCATGTGGTGAACCCAAGTGCTGCACACAACAATCAGCATCTTTGGAGCTTTTCTAAACTATAAGACTATCATAACCTGAAACTAAAAGTCTTTTACACTTTGGGCTGCAGTTGTTACTAGACAGGACACCATCAACTTGTAACTCAAATATTTGGTTGTTCTGAATACAAGGCTGTTACAGATTTAAAAAGAAACAGAACTCTAACCTAGAAGAACTATCTCCTTAAGAATTCTGCTAAAACTGCCAGTGATTTTGGAAATTTTGCAGATGTCACAATTAATTTTAGTACTTCTATAGTCCATATGAGACAGTAGTTCTGGAAATATTCACCTACAAAGTAACAGTGAAGAAAAGAGGGTTAAGAGAAAAAGAAAAAACGTCAACGTTTTAAATACTAGTAAGAGCTGTCTAGAGCACAAAGAAAGGCTAATCCTCCTTCTGAGTATTTAAAGGTAAAATGATCCTTAACCAGGGACGAGTCATGGGATATTTTCTGCATTAATTCCCCGTGAAGTCAGCTGAAGTTGGGAACAGCATCAAGTAGAATTTAGGCTACTGGAAACCCCAAAAAAGAGTGGCCTGAGAGCATGACTTGGTTTTATTGTTCACTCTTCAATGGATGGATTTATGACAGCATTTTTGTTGAGCTGGGAATAATACAGCCAGTGCAGCTTCTTTGCATTGTAAGCTCAAATCCATCAACCATTCTGAAGTCGGATACATGACATTTCATTTACAACACAAACTGCTCTTTGGCTTTACACTTTACTTGTTTACTCAAGTAAGAAAGAAAAAAATAGCTTTCCTACAGGAGTATAGTAATTATATGAATTTTTCTTTTGAAATGCTGCAATTATGTATTTTAAATTGAAAACATATACCTGATCAGATTTTGACAGCACCATTTCATCTAGGCTTATCTTGGCCACATCCTGGGAACCAGGCCCAGCACCAAGTTCAGGCATGCTCGTCTCGGAGGATGAATATGGTAATCCATGTCCATAAATATCCTCTTCATCACTCGAGGCAGATTTCTCAGTCTTACTTTCATGAGTGTTTGTTACCCATTCAACAGTGCTAGTACTAGATTTAGCTTTGATTGCACTTTCAAAATTCCACCCAGAAATGGAAGTGTTATCTGAACAAACATCATCAGAGGTGTCGAAGTGGAGCATGGAAGGGTCTGACAGAGCACTGTGTATTAGAGAGAGTTGCTGTTGGTCTTCCCTACCAGTTTCATCACTTTCCTTTGGTGTCAGTGATGTCTGAACACTAAGTACACTGTCACATTCCAGAAGCATTTTGTCTGTAAGGTCTGGCTCTTCAAAAGATTTTTCAGTATCCTGAAGCTTTATTTTATCTAAGCTTTCCCCTATTTTACACAATGTAGGAAAATCCTGCTCCTCTTCTTGGCTCAGCTTTCCAAGACAGCATTCATTGCTTGCAGAAATTGCACTCCCATTACGCTCACCATCTACACTGCTTGTCAAGTCTTCTGTGAGGATCAGAGGAGAGACAGATGTCAACACTCCTATAATAGCAGAAGTACCCATGCCACTGTCACTGTTGGGAAATTTCTGTAAATCAACCATATCTCCATTTTCTTCATTAATTAATACAGTCACAGACTCAGGAGACTGTAGCACACTGAAAGTTTCTGAACCATTGTCTTCTTGCAAGATTGTTTGGGACTCCATACTGAACACGCTCTCCCTGTCTGGAGATCCAGTACTCAAATGATCAATGCTGCCACTCATTAGGCTGGATGTCATGGAAAAGGAATCTGCATTCAGTGAATGTGGACTGTCACCAGAAAGCTGACGCTCATAAATAGGTGTGCCTTCCAGAGAGCTGTGGTTTTTCCTGGTCCCACTGTCTGTTCTCACAAAAAGAAAAAAAGGGGGTGGGGATTAATAATATTAATAAAATCTATTACATTTCAATGCAGAAATAAAGATATTTTTGTAACTGCAAAAAGAACAGAGTTAAATGTGAATTTCAATGTACTGACACTAAATGACACATAATGCCAAAAATGTCTTAATGGCAATACATTTTAAAGTTGGAAAACCAATACAGTAAACAATTAAAACAATCAAGTAGTCACACTATTTAAAAAAAAAATAAGAAAGGTGGCTAAGACACACACTGTCAAATGTTCTAAATAGGATGGATAGTTATTGCACAATTACGACCTAAAACTGGAAGCAGTGTCCACTGACTGTTACTGTTAACGTCTTCACTAGAACCTTAAGCATGTTTAGATAAAGAAAAAACAAAACAAAACCCCACCAAACATATGAAAATACTTTTATAATAAATCTATCACTTTCAAAACAGGCTTTTACCTTAAACATAAATGGCCCATCACAACCACTCAAATATCTCAAGACCAAGACAACAGAATATAAACAAAGCATGTCAAACACATACACTCTGTGTGAATCATGAAAAGTGACATGTTCTAATAATGAGCAGTAGCAGGCAAAGTTCTGCTACACTTACCTTGTTTCTTCTTTCTTTTCTTTTTCACTTTAATTGGTTTTACAATGAGTTCTTGATCAAAATCTTCCGAGCTGATTGTGCTGAACCGTTGTGAAGAAAGCTGACCTTCTCTCTGAGCTTCTGGAAGTTGGTCTGCACATACCATAAAGCTAGAGCCACTGTCCACAGAATTTACTGAACTGCTTCTGCTTCTTGATTCACTTACTATAGAGCAGCCCCTTTTTCTTGTTTCATTGCTCAAGTCTCCCACTCTATTAAAACTTTTCTCTGGTAGTGCTGGAGTTTCCAGATCATCTTTCGCTAAGGAATACAAGTCATTTTTATCACGAGTAACTGAAGGGGAAGTAACCGCTTTTTTATCTCTTTCCACTGAAGGGCTAGATGATACAGATGCAACTACTGATGATGGAGTAAACAATTTAGGACTCGTATCTGTTAAAGGACTCATCAATTTTGAATTCACATCTGAAACTGAACAAAAAAATAAAAGTATAAACACCAAGTGTGTCAAATGAGTAGGAGCATAGTTCGTGGAGACTGCTGAAAGAAAAGAAGCTATATGCAATGGAAAAATATTTTAAATTAGCAACATTTCAAATAGACACACATAATGTAAACTTCATGTAAGTAAACCTATATGAAATAATTTTAATGAAATCAAGCCCCCAAAGCCTATATCAAACTTCTATTAGCAAAATCCTGAATTTATGCTTATGTATGAATGGTACAGGTCTTTAGCTTGGGAGACCCAACTGTGTCACACTGAGGTGCCACCCTGGATCTTCAATTTCTTCATTCAAACATTCAATATCTTGAAAAAAGTCTAAGAAAATTTAGCAGATAAAACACTGTGGTAATTAGAAGAATATATACTTCAAGAAGGCTCCTTTCAAACTATACTTAGAATTTAAGACTAAAATAGTAAACACCCCTAGAAGTTAGTGAGCAAAGAACTGCTTAAGTGACTCAGGCTATTGCTAATATGCAGCAATAAGAAAGTTAAGTTCTCTAGCATTCAGAGAGACTTCACAGCATATATACTAGCATTTTGCTAATATAAAGTATTTTAAATGCAGAAGTAGTCCTTCTGTGAGTGCAGTATGCTGTGTAATGGCATTTAATTCTCAATCATAAAGACTGAGAAATCTTTATGATTGAGAAGTCAGCCAGCACCATCATTAAGGAAGTATTATCGATCCCTATTAAAGAGTTTTAGTAACACAGATGCTGAACTCAGATGAAGAAAAATTCAAATTCTTTTTGGAATTTCAGTGAGCATTCTTTGGAGGTTTTGCCAGTGCTTTTTTTATTGCTGGAAGACCAAGATTTCCTCTGGAATGTGGGTGGTGACAGGTGGCACAGAATCAACATGCTCGGGTGTCTCTAACCCAGACAAATGAGATTTATCACTGAAGAGATAACCATGATCAGGAATCCAGACTGCTTCAGCATCATGCTTTAGAATAAGGTGTCTCATAAATAGATTAGACATGCCTGGCTAGGATAATGCTGATCTATTCTCAAAAAAAGAAGGAACCGTATTTAATTTCTTAATGCCCCTATTCTCACTGCAGCCAAAAGCTCAGATGAGCAGATAAATCAAATCTCCAAATACAATCTGTAGAGAACCTGGTAGGTTTGGGGGGGGGGGGAGTTGGTTTGTTGTTTTTTTGTTATTTTTTTTAATGTTAAAAAAGTACAATATGCACCATGTTCCATGAGGTAGTATATACTATAGTTTGCCAATCTATACAAACCTATTGATGACAGTCCTTCAGGTCTACTTGAAATTCTTATTATGTCTCTGTCTCCCTTTAAGAGAAAAATCTCATTGTTGGTACAGGACACAGACACAATATCACCATATCCTTCCAAGCCACCAATCAAAGCCTATAAAGAGTCAATACAGAAAGAAATAATTGGCATCAGATTAACCCACTGAATAAAGATTTTATGCTACCAAAAAAAAAAAACCCCACACAACAAAACCAACAAATAAACAAACAAAAACCAAACCAGCCAAACAAAAATGAAACAGGGAAGCATGTTTTAATTATGATGTAGCTCATTTTATACTCATTTTAACTCCATAAATCTATTCATTTTCTCTGTCCAAACTAGAAGCAACAATATAACAAAAATTTGGTGAAGAGACACGGTACAAATGTTTAATACCAGACTAAGAGATAGTAGCTTCTATTCACTTTCATACACACTTCTAAGATGACAAAATATCTAACAGCTCACTCTATACCAAATAAATTGTAATACTTGTTTTTTTGCAGACATCCACAGTAGTAGAAGGGAAAGAAGAAATGGTTCCAGGCACAATTTTATAGGCCTAAAACTTCTTTTTGCACTAATTACTAGATCCTAGATTTATATATGCTTTGCTAAGTATCAGAATTGATTATTATGTTAATACCTGGACTGAAAGCTTTAAACATATCTAATTTTTATATATGATAAACCAAGATAGTTTGTGAGCATATCACTGTAATGACAACTTGAAGAGGAAGTGAATTAAGTCATCTTTATTAGGTTTAAATATGGATTGAAATCACAGAAGCATAATGGATAACTCAAGGAGAGTCTTATGGCATAGCATGAAACAAAACAAGTAAGAAACAAAACATGCACCCGCAAGACTTATCTACCTGATTCACAGTGTCTAGTAAGTAGATGCTGTATTCATTCCAGGTCAGCACCCATCCTTCTCGGAAAAAGCATGAAACAAGCCCAAGGTGTTTCTCTGGGGAGCTGTAACATCCTCTGTCAGGTGGTTCCAAACGAGGATACAGTTCAAAAGTTTTTATTCCTCCAGCAAATACATCTTTCAATATGAACGTGGCCTGAACAGTTCCATGAACATCAGACTTCCAGAGACGAAGGCCTGGTCTGGCAGCAAATAGTGTCAGGTCACTCTGTTTACATAGGCCAGGTATAAAACATGCTCCAAATTTGCCAGTGCTAAAATGCAAAAGCAGAATTTATTTTAAAAGCTATGTACTCAACTTAGAAACAAACTTTAAAGCTAATGGCACAAATTTAAAACTGCAAATTATCAAACATAGAAGTCTTTGATTAAAGTATTCAGTCAAATGTCTGAAGTACAAATTTGGTTACAGTAAGACTGCTACCAAATTACAAATTTTCCCTCGGCTTCATAGCTTTAACAGTACTTTTTGTTCATCTTGGAAAGATCCCACTATGCAGTCAACCTTTTCCAAGAATTAACAAAAACCAGGCCAACACTACAAACTAATGCTAAGAAACTGACAATCTCTACCTGCAAGAAGCATGGAAGAGACATCAATTGCTATCATCATCATGCACAAAACCACCATTGCTATCACCCAAGAAACACCCTCATACAGAAGATGGTCTTTCGTGTTCCTCTTACTAGTCATATCCCTGAAAGATACGTTATAAACTTTCTTTCAAGAGTCATTTTCCTCTACTTCCATATACAGTCAGTCATGCTGTTGCAAGACTGTGTTCCCTCTTCCTTCATATCTGAGAGATTACACAATAGAAGATGCTAGAAGGTCATATGAGAAGTTCCTAGCCTTCAAATCAACTTTTAGTGCTTGCCATACATTTTCCCCTTTAATTCATTTCAGTGTATAAGAAAAATTGGGATGCTGACTTGCTCTGGGCATCAGATATTACATCACCCATTAGATGGGCCTGATTACAATGATTACACCAAGTCACAGTAAACCAAGAGGGATTGCTCAGCAGCAATTACATTTTAAACAATGAGAAAACATCTTAAATAGTTATACATAATAGTGCCATGAAAATGGTTGTAACATATTTGCAACCAGGTACTTTCTGAAGTAGGTAAAATTGTCATTTGATGTTTGAGTGCGCATAGCTGCTCTAACTTTTTATGAGCAGACTGCTGCACTGTATTAATTTCACTGCTTAGATCACTAATTCTGTAATCCACTCTGAAAAGCTAGAATTAATGGATGTGCCTGCATCAAGATTTTTATGAGGGTTACTTTTTTCTGGGCTGTGTTCCAACTTGCTTGACAGATTTCTCTTCTGTGTAAAAAAGTAGAGTCCGTTGTAAAGTAGAGACAAGCAGAACTTTCTGGTTGTAATCCAACTGAACAATTGAAGATGGCTCTTCCAATACAAGGCTGGAGTTACAAATACCCTTTTAAAGATACATGCAATTAACAAGAGTCAAACTTTTTTTAAAATCTGAAGTAATAATTAGCATGTCAAAGAAGTTAATAAGCCAAAGAAAGAGAAAAGAAATAAACAAACAACAGCTTTTGAACTACTGTTGCACAAAGTTCACTTAATGAATGTAGAGATCCTTTATGCAAACAAGAGAGGGGAGTAGGATTGAGTGGGCCACACTGGCACACTATGAAATTCAACTTCTCTTGGAATATTAGCTAACACATTTCCCTTGAAATCAGCAGAAACTCTAGGACACATTTGCTTCCTTCTCCACTACCAAGTCATACAATACTGAGACAATCATTAAATTTGGAGATGTTGAACCTCTTTGTCAAACCAAACGAGGGACAGTCACAGGGAAACCAGGTTGGCTGTTGTTTAAACTTTGCTCCCATATAGAAATTCAAGTTAGTACTTATTTTGTTGATGTCCCAAGACATCAGAAAAATTCCATTTATGGGTAATACACTAGTTACAAAGTAGAATGCAAATATTACTTTCATTCTACAGCATAGACTGAGATGCCGAACAAATCTGAAAAAAAACAAGTACTCGACCAGTATAGCAATTCAGCAACAGAACATGGGTCAAAAGGACCCTTTCCAAACAAAAGAGAAAGCAATGTCTGGCAGCTGAAGGAAGATGTAATAGTTATTTCAGACAGAAACATGATAAAATGAGAAGGATCATAACCTTTTTTTTTTTCTAAAAAATAGTGTATAAAGTATATTTTTAATAGTACATACAGTATTTTTAAAAAATGTAAGGCAATTTTGAAGGCTATCCAATGGCTGTCTTGTTGGGTGTGTGCACACTTGGCCAAGTGTATGCATTCCCATAAAGCAGTCCAACTCAATACATGATACTACACAATTAACTGTGGTATATTTAAACACACAAGCATTCTTTCAGATAACTGTAATTGGGAATTAAGGTCTCTGTAATAAAAGCTCACCTGGTCCAGGTCTAGGGCAGAGTAGACAATCTTCCCCTTGTCATCTCCAGAGAATAATTTCATACCATTGGGACTCCAAGCTAAAGCCGTAATGCTACTTTTGTGGATACCAGCAACATCAAACCTCCTGAGCTGTGAAACAAAACCAAAGAAATGCAAGAGTGAAGGGAAGAGAAAATGGACACACAAAGCAGTGACTCTGACTGACAGGAGATCAAGTACAAAAATGCTGGTCATTCTATTTAGAAAAAATAAAAATAAAAAAACCCCACCAACAAATATCTCAGACAGTTATTACAAATGAAGAATCTCTCAAAAGCATTTCTGATTAAATGTATCTTTTGTAATGAAAATTACAAAATTAATATTATTGCTTTTATAATAACATATGAAACCTAAAACATATTCACAGATATTCCATCGGGAAAAATTCTCTGGTTTTCACTATTATGAAGAATCTACTAGGATTTGACATACCAAACTTCACAGAAGTTTATCCAAATGCAAAGATTTACCTGTTTGTTTCTTCCAGGTAAAGAAGACACAAGCTGAAAAACTGCAACCCGACCTGAGGCTGTACCAACAGCAACTAGATCATCGAAACAACTCAACAGCTTTACGAAAGTAATAGATTCACACTTCCCCTGTAGAAACAAACCATACATAACACTCACAATTTAATGAGAAACAAACAGCAGTTCGATTCTGAGCAACTCAGTTTCATTAGAAGAGACAAGAGTAAAAATTGCTATTCACCTCAAAATTGTATTTTTTCATCTGGTTTAAATGTCTGCAGTAGAGATAGAGCATTCCAATGCTGCTCCCCACAGCAATGTAGTCTCCATTGGTATCAAGTGCTGTGAGATACACCACAATTGAGCGAAAGCCTTTTTGGATCTTTGTAGGAATAGCATTGAGAAGATAATACAAGGGACAAAACTCCTTAAATATAATTGGTGTAGCCACAGATGCCATAGCAAGCACTGGCATCAGGTATGTTTATTTCAGCCTTAAAATTGCTACTTGACCACATAAGGAAATCTGAAAGACAAAAGCAAAAGACATGGCATTAACTTCTTTGGAAAGACGGGTTAACAGAAAGCCACCGTTTAGCAAGGGGGATACAGAAATTTCCAGGCTTTGTTTTGTCCAAAGAAGAATCAAGTTAAACTGTACTAGTGAATGCAAGTTACTCTTAGAAGAATCTTCTCCTTAAGAATAGGCTTAGTTCTCAGTTTCAGCCAATACCTTAAGGATGTATGGTAACCACTAAATATAGGATAACCACTTTTTCTTACAGCTGTGAGCTCATCAAAGTTGAGTTCAAATGCAGAATTTCTTCTCATCTGTCTTGTGAAAGAAACATGAAGGCCCTGACAGCGAACAATCTATGTGGTATTTCTTCATCTGTCTCCCAACTCTACCCTCAATCCTTCCAGTGCTGAGAGCATGGGATATTCACTGTTAGACAGTGCTAAGAGACCGAGATGTCAAACTATTATTTCTGCTCAAGTCCTTAATGCCTGATAACTCAAGAAAAAAACAAAGAATCGCAGAAACATTTAGGTTGGAAAAGACCTTTGAGATCACAGAGTCCAAACATTAACCCTACTCTTGTAGGCTTAACATGGTTGAGAAACAATTTAGTTAGAGCTACATCTGCTATAGAATCAAACAACAATCACAAAATAGCAACAGTATGGGAAGAAAGGGATAATGCAAAAATTAAGAAGAAAAAAACAGTTTGACAGACACAGGAAAATATGTAGCAATTGCATTTAGAAAGATAAGGAGCAAACAGAAGAAACTACCATATACCCATGTATCCCTTTATGGTTAAGCAAATAATTTCATGCTGATGAGCAACACTGTAAATATACTTACAAGACTAATTCTGGCATCCTTCTAGGAAGAACAGAAACAAAGATTCTGTTTGCCTTCTTCAGGAAAAAAATATAGTCAGAGCTCATCACAGCAAACATGTACCAGAATCCTCAGAAAAACCTGATGTGACCATGATGTATGTAAAAATATTTTTAAAATTTAGTTAAACCCAGTAATTTTTTTCATTGTGAGGCAAGAGCCTTGAGAAGAACATTTTGGAGCAGTAGCTATTTTCCTCATGAATGACTTTGGAACATGGAAAACTAAAGAAACCTTCACTTTTTGAATTTTATTTTGCCTTAACCATTAATTGAAGATTTTCTTAAGCTTCAGCAGTTTTAACTTCCTCAGAGAAATGAAAAACAGAGATAAGGAAATTGAAGTCAGAAACACTTCTAAATGCTCAAAATTATTCTGTAAAGTATTCCTACTGCAATTTGTGTGATACATCCTATTGTGCCTAGCTTTTATTTCTCTAAGGATGGAAAATGGTATTTGTTTGGCAGCTTCACACATTGCTTATGGTGTATATCAACTAAATTAGAAAAAAAAATACAGCTACTCTAGTTTAATATCTCCATTACTAAGAAAAGCGCTTGTGTCTCCATTTTCAACCTATTTCAGTTAGCGTGAAAGAGGATTGATCTGAGCACGTGGGCTTTGGGCCCTGCAACACATGCTGTCAACATACAATTCCACTAAATCCAAAGGGATTACTTGCATGACATTACCCATTCAAACCCATATTAGACAAGACCACAAAAATCAAGACTGGTTACTGAACTAATATTTTATCTGTGTTACATAAACTGCCAGTAAATAAGCTAGCAGCAGTTATTTGATATTCTTAATTGTGATAAATTGTACTGCTTGCTAGAGTTTAGAAATTAATTCTCACTCTCCTCCAGTGTTTGCTGCCTCTGATGACATCTATTTCATAAAATAGCACAAGGATTAGCTGATTAATGTGTCTGAACTATTTTCGAACTAAGAGTTCCTTTCAGAATTGTTTACTAAGTTAACAGATAACCTCAGTGCATCATCTTTCTTTTACAGTATTTTCATACACTATTTACTATCCCATATTTTAGGTCTCCTGCCCTTTCCTTCAGCATTTACTACCTTCTATCTACAGTCAACTAAATAAGAGAACCCACTGTTAGAGTCTCTTGCTTGCTATTATAAAAATGCTGCTTTGCCAGTTTAGAAATTTTACTAGCTGCTGGGATTTTTTTTCCCTTTCTTTTTTTTCTAACAAAATAAAATCCAGTCTTTGTCCTGAGTCTCACATGTACAAATCTTTCTCTAATCTCAACTTCTACTATTCTCCAGCTACTGCATCGTGAATTTCACATATTTTGTTTTATAAATCCCCTTTGTCACTCCTACAATTCACATCTGTTATCATCCAAAGCTGCTCTTGTAGTAGGAACCACCTCACACTCCCCAGTTACCAAAGGACCTTGAAAGTCCTCGAAATTCACTCCTCCTCTTACTTTCCATCACCCACCCTTCCAGCTCAACTAAACTGTTAAAAACACAGCAGTTCATTATAAGCTATGGAATTATGGAAGTATTATCCAGAAAAAGACTATTGCTCTTTCCTCTACAACAACCCTATCTGCATATCTTGTATGAAAATATGTAACTGAAAGCTCAAGTCATCACTTTACTAAAAATACTGCTAATTAAGTAATTTTATGTACACAACACAAATGCGTAAAGGAATAGAGAACTGTAGCATAGCCTCTATGTTCAAAAACAAACACAATTCTCTGGTTTTGAGCCTAAACTCTTCAACATCTCCCTAATCACAGCAGTGTATCATAGGTAGTCTCTTTATTAACAGCTTTAGGATTATTTGTATCTGTTTTTCCTGTTTCACTAATCAAAGGCAAACAGTGGATATCTTTTCTCAGAGACATGTTGGCATTGGACCATGTGCACCCTGTCTCTGCCACAGTAACTCTGAAGTAGTTAACAGCTGTGTAGGGCAAATCAGCTTGTGCTAAGCAGCTATCCAGCAGGGAGAAAGGACAGAAAAACACCCAGTGCTGCACATAAAAAAAAGATCAAAACCTAACAAAAACACCAGACAAAGAGAGTCCTTCCTTTTCAACTCACGAAGTTCATAATAAGTTTTTAGATATCATGTTTAAGGCCATGTTTTGAAAACCAAGACTTTTATTTTTTTTTTAATTTTCTCTGGTCTCAGAAACAGGACTAAGGGCCTGTGATGCATAACAGAAGCAACTAAAGCAAGGGATAATCCCATGGCTAAACAGATAGGCTGTGGTTAAAGGTTCACTGCCAGGGTATGCCATAGATTGGCTGCAGGAGGCTAAAGCTATTGCTGCATTTCTCTGAGCCCAAGAGCGCTGTCTGCACAAGTTTGGTGTTTTGGGTTTTTTATTTATTATTATTTGGCCAAAAAACTTAAAAATTAAGCTCTTCATAGTATGGACAAACTCAGATATATCACCACAGCTAAACACAACAGCTTTGATCTCAACTAGATTCTGACAACTAAAAAGAATCGCATTTTTATTTTCTAACACTTCTCACATTTTTCAGCCTGAAGAGCAGGCTACCCGACTGCCACATCTCCAGAGCTTCTTACAGCAAAGGGCTGCCAAGCAGAGGGAGAACACAAACTCACACCCCACTGAAACGAGGAGCTCCGCTTCCCTAAGTCCGGTCTGCAGGTGTCGGACCAGCCAGCACAGGAGTGGCGGTTACCTGATTAACACGCCTGTCGCTCTGGGAGACTCCGGAGATGCTGCGTTTGGGTTCAGGAGAACGGGCATCACCAAAGCGAGGCGAGAGAGACGGGGAGGAAAGAGAAGGGAGAACAGAGAAGGGAGCACCTGGGGTCACCGCGCACGCAGGTAGGCCAAGAGGGGCAGCAGAAAGCAAGCTTTATGCACTCAGATAGTCTTGGGACACACAGTTTCTCTAGGAAAACTTCGTTTCTTAAATGCATTTCTGTACTCTGGCAGATGTTTCAAACCAGTCCTTCCTAATACGCTGCTTGCTATAACTTGAGGGGTTATATCTCGTGACAAGAGACGAAAAATACAGCTCCCGGACAGAGTTCCAGCAATACCGCCTCGCTTTCTCACGGGCTTTACCTCAGCTTACGCCGGATTTACCAGACTGCCCCAAAGCGCCAGCCGGCTGGAGGAGGGGGGGAAGCCCCTCCAGCCGCTGCTCGGGCGCGAACGGCCGCCTCATCCGCCGCCGGAGCAAGCCAAGGGCCACCGAGCAGCCTCACGCCAGCGTCCTCCGCAGGCGAGCCTCGGGGAGCGGAAGGGGAGAACGGGCCCGGACCGCCTGGC
>JANHFX010009406.1:7839-21660 GCA_027560015.1 Chloroceryle amazona
TGGCAGCGCAGCCTCTGGTGTGTCAGCCACTCCACCCAGCTTGGTGTCATCAGCAAACTTGCTGACAGTGCACTCTGTGCCCTCACCCAGGTCATTGATGAATATGTTGAACAGGACCAGTCCCAGCACCGACCCCTGTGGAACCCCACTAGTTACAGGGCTCCTTCTGGACTCCATCCCACTGACCACAGTTCTCTGGCTTCTATTCTTGCAAGGGAAGAAGGGTAAGTAATCTTAATGCTGTTTTTCTCCTAAATCTCACCCTGGTTAGTAGGTTTATGCAAAGCCTTCCTTGCTAGGATTCAACACGGCAGCTTTTAGCACCAGTGAAAACTGCCATTACTATAAATAACTTTAACATTGAGTTCAGTCTTCTGTCAACTGCCTCTCTACCATACTTTACAAATACTGGGCAGGTCCATAACGGGTAGGACCAGAAAGCAGTTCCAGTCACTGAGTCAAGGCCTGTACATCCTCAGACTAACAGCTCATATAGAGAAAATATCTACCCTGATCTCCTTCTAGGGACAAAATTCAGTGTCTGAACATGGGTGTGCATTTTCTAACCGCAGAGTCAATAGCTGTAGTGTTTAGAACCAGAATCCTTTGAGTTCAAGGAAAAGCAACATTTAACTTAAAGACGGCATAACCTGATTTCTAATTACACCTGCCGAATTCATTTGCTGGACTGGACCATTTGTAACATATGACGTGTTTCATCACTGCACACCATAACCCTGATGCAGTCACAAAGAAATAAGCAAGGAAGACAACAGATATAATCTGGAACAGTACAAATGATAAAGTCTGTCACCAGATACACAATAGGTGACTTTTTTAATATCTAATTAATTTGGATCCTTTTCTTTTGGCTCTAGACCTGTGAAGGGAAGTGAGGCAGAGAGAAGTTGAGAAGGAAGAGAGTCTCACCACGGGTGGTTCATGACCTTGTTTTGCAAAATCAGCCAGAGCTCTCCACCTTTGCGGACAAGTTCAGTTCAGTATCAAAGTTGGATTTTCTTATTTGTCACCATTCTGTATTTATCAATGCAGAATAAATGAACATACAATAATAAGCAATGTACCCAGTAGCCTTAGAGCTAAGTATGCACTTTTCTTCACAAAGTAAGTGGAAAACATATGATCTTGGCAGAGATCCACGGAGCAATTAAACACACACTTGTCAACATGTCACAAATACTGTGTTTTTACAGTTGAAATGAAAACACAAAATGCCATCTGATTGAACTACAGAATAATTAGCACATCACAGCACACAACCACGACAAGTACCTGTCAACAGCTATCAGCACAGCGGTGACATTTTCCACTGCCAAAAATGTCATTTTCCACTTTTGAATAGTAACGCTATTTTTTGTCTTTTGAAGAAGCAGCATTGTTTAAAACAGATACAAATATATCCTCCGTAAAACAAGATTTCACTCTGCTAAGTTAACACTCAAACAGAATTATTCCGTAGACTTTGTAACCAAAGCTCTAATTTCACATGCAAGAGCAAACAAAGCTCTAATTCCATGTAGCACCTGGAGGGAGAGGAGGATGGTGCCCTTGTTAACCAGTAGCTATGGATTCGCAGAACACTTCACCAGCATGCCATGCTGTGTAACCAGGAACACTCTGGACTTGTATGGAACTGGTGTTTTCCTGTAGGAAACACACCACTAAAAAAATATACCAGAGTCAGGTACTGTATGTGATTTTCAGCAGTTTTCAAGCAAGTTAGAAATGACAGCTTTGCTGTGCTTTTAGAGTAGCTTGTTAGGAGAAAGGTAAGAAAAAGCCAAAAGACGTTTCTGTAAAGTTTTATTAAAGTTATAAACTGCTGTACCAGTCTGATTTCTGTAAACAATTCAGTTATGAATAGAGGTGATTTAAAATGCAAGTTGAATTGCACAGAGTGGTGAGTACAGCCGCACCCTTTTTGGGCGGCTGTGTACAGTTTTACCCTTCTTGACTATGACTTTAGTTAACAAGTCATAAGAACTCATACTGGTTGGTCTTTAAAATGCATTAAAATCACAGATTGTCTCTTACTACCAACAGTAAATTAACAATCCTGCAAAGACAAGTTTCGATAGAGAGGCTGGAAGAAACCAGTGTAGGGTCAACCTTGGGTACTGACTGTGGACAGTCCATAGGACCCTTATCTGATGTAGCTGAGAGCAAAATCAGTATGTTGGTCTGCCTGATTGAGGATGTGGGTTTCCTGTTTGCAGCACACCACAACCTCCCTCTCTTCCAGCTCTGCCTGTGCCCTGAAACAACACAGCACCATGAAGCACCAAGTGGAGATACTGAACTTGGCTTTGAGAGCCTCAGACTTGGGTAGTGGCAGTGAAACAGCTGCACTGGCTGAACACTCTGTCGAGGCTGAGAAGCAGGTGTAATTTAGAGGGAGCTGGGTATTTCTGCATGATGTGCTGTCACAGCATATAGTTTTGCCTTACGTGAGAGGTAAATCAGTTCCTGTAGCTGTTCCTGGCTTGGCTTGTCTGCCCACCAGAGTGACAGCTTTTAATGCCAGCTGGAATGAGATTGGTGCCATCACAACAAAAATTCTCAATTTATATTAACAGGATTAAGTAACTGATCCATGGAGATGGCTCATCTCCACTCAGAGTGCAGAAGCTTGTCTCCACTGAAATATCCATCCTCACAGTCCAGAGCAGTCAGTTCGGCTGAAGCTTCACAACTCATCGGAGTGGGATCTGTCTTGTCTTTAGTCATTTAAAAGGAAGCTGTTTATCTGAAGTGTTAGTGGTGGCTTCTGCTAGAACAGTATCTCCAGACAGCAAGATGTCTCACCTGTCTTAGACACTTGCACCTGCAGTTTCCAAATCGTGCAGAGAGAAAAGCACAACCTAGAAATTTTGACTGCTACTGGTACTGTCATATACCAGGCCAACATGGGTTTTGGCTGACACTGGAATCCTAACAAAAGCAATACAAAAATCTGCTCTGTGTTTAAATGGTTTCCACTTCTGACCCAGTACAATGTTCCACTAAATGACATCATTCTCTGAGTATTTGTTGTCAAGTTTTGTGATTAGGAACAGCATGGATCAGGTGGATAAAGCTTGTGCTCTGTGACAAACTCCCACATCATATAAAATTCAAATAAAATTTTATTTAAAATGTAACGACAAAATATCTTCAAGGGCAAGATATGTCTCTGTTTCTATCCCCCTGAGCACTAATGCACCACAAAGAAAAGGCCAAATGCTATCAAAAGACTGTATCTGTGGGGTTTGGGCTCAACAGCGAGTACGAGAAGAAATCACAAGGAAACAAGAAGTTGCATTTTCCAACTATTCTCCACAAATCTGCAACATCCACAGAATTTTGGCAGTGGCAGAGTTGCTGTTTGTGGCTGCCTGCCCTGCAGTCTGGTGTCCCAGAATGCAGATGGCCAGCCCCACCTCTGAACACTACCCCCACCACCATCCCTTTGAGACTGTGGGGCACAGCCACCATCTCCTTAAATTCAAGTCAGCCAGAAAACTACCACTCTCCCTTGGCTGAGTGGTAGGAAACCAACACTCAAGAATGATAACTTCTGCTCTACGGTAGGCATGCTGATTACACATGGGGCCTTAATCACAGGCAGTAGATATTTTCTATTTGGTTTTTATTTTAGAGCAGTGCAGATATAGAGATGCCCTCTGGCGTCAAGAAGCTTGTGTGGAAGAGCTTTCAAACAGACCAGCTACTGAGCCACTGGGCTGTGAAGACACATTGGTTCTGGCTCTAGCTAGCCCACCCATAGTATCCCGAAGCTGCAAAGAGTACTAGTGTTCAAGCTAAATAGTTTGCTTCCAAACCACTATGAACTGGAAGTCAGAGTAAATCTTCCTTAAAACTAAAATTACATGAGGATGTACAGGAACTCCAGCAGCCAAGATAAAGAAGGAAGTTCCCACTCCACAGGTATTGGGCATTGAATTTTGCCCTCTCTGGACATGAAGTGGGCTGAGCTGATATGTTAGATTAGTTCTGTCACCAAAAGGGTTAACCCCATTCTACTGTCCTGCCACTCATCACCACTTCTACTACTCATCTGACTGTCTGATGAGCCATTAAAGTCCTCAGACAACTTTCTTGGGGAGGGGAAAGAGGACAGAACACAGCTCCCCGCTAATAATTTGTCCTTTCCTTGGTTTTGATCCTTAACCTATTTCACTTTTTTCTTTTGATGGGGTTTTTCCTCTTTCGGGGAAGAAGAGAAGGAGGACCAAAAAGAAAATGCACCAAACCGAATAAAAGATGCACACAGGGCCAGCCAGGGAAAGACTCTTTCTCCACAAAGACATGCCAGCCGTGAGCTCAGTAGGTAACCAAGCTTGCAGCTTCCAGTACCAATCACACTTCAGAGACAATTATAATCTTTCTGTGTCCACAGTGGCAACCAGGGCACACACTGGGAGGACTCCCTGGCACCTGCATACAAGAGCATCCGTAGGTGGAGGCAGCACTACTGTTCTCTTGGCTGAAAGATCTTAGGCTGGATGATGTTGTGTTTGCATGCCAGAGCCCTTGATTCAGCTCCTGCCTCTGCTGGAGGAGAACTGAATACTCTTTAGTGACAGTAAGTGCACCTTGCAACATCTGCACTGTACCAGAACAACTCCAGAATGGAAACAAAATGCCTTGCACACGAACTAATAGTAACTCTCACGGAAAGCAAATCTTTTGTAAACTCCAACACTTCATTAAAAATTGTTTCATTTTATACCTAAAAGGCCTTTTTGGTGTTGCATGTTGCAGAGATTTTATGAAAGATGCCATTAAACCAATTTAGTTCAATTATTCAAAAAATCCTGGGAGACTATTTATTTAAATTTCAATATGATTTGCACAGATTTAGGTTAAGTTCATCCCTTATTACTTCAGGCTCCTTGTTGAGAATCTAAAAGACATGTTCTTGCCCTGGTTGAGAGGCTGAAAGGTGGGCTCTCCCCTGGCCATGCCCTAGCTCAGGAAGTCCAATGCTGAGCCTAGGAAGCGGCTAGTGAAGATGTTGTCTAAGGGACAGAAAGGTCTGCATGGACTGGAGGTGTCTCTAGGGAACGCGCCCAAGCAGAAACCTTTGTGGTTCAGCCCTCACATTGCCCTATCTCTAACTCCTCCCCATGGCAGAGAGCACAGCAGACCTTCCGTGTGGAAAACTTTGAGACGTGAACATCTTGAGCTTCAAAAGTACCAAGGAATTACAAGTCTCTTTTGTGAGTACTGAAAAAACCAGATCCCAAGAAGGGTAATACCAAGCATAAAGAGCCTGTGCATAGGTCCCTTTAATGGGATATCCTGTCTCCCAGGACAAGATGATTAGTTAAAGGTTATATTAAAAAAAAAACCCCACACTGAGTACACAGAGCGATGCTTCCCGTAGGTTTTCCTCACAAGCTTCCAGTACTTAGTGGTTTAAGGGCATCCTGCACCCTGAGCTATAACCAGATGATTATTTTACTGACTTCCCACCCTGCACGTATATGATTAACCTCCTTTTCAACAGTGGTGTACTTTAGACTCTTAACATCCCATGGCAGTGACTTCTATTTAATTACGTGTAATGCAGAAAAATCCCAGCCTTCCTTGACTGCTTAGCGCTCGTATGGTGAGAAATGGTGAATCATTGCTCTTTATTTGCCTTTCCCACAAGTTTTAAGATTTTAGGGCTAGAGAAAAAAATGTGCTAGGGGAACTAAAATAGCAAAAACTTGGTAAAGAAACAGACGGAGAAGAGACAGAAGCAGATTAAAGCAAAAGTAAATATGTATCAACACAGAGGTTTAAAGCTCTGCAAGATTTAAATTGGAGTCAGTTCCTGGTGTTCTAAGAAATTCGGTAGCATCTCACATTTCCCGAGTACATTGCTTTTCTTCTGTCTGATTTGTAGGAGAAAGCATGTCTAAAACAGAGACACTAATTTAAGGTGCATTATGGCAACTTCCTCACCGGTTTTATTTTCAGGTTGCTTTGATTTCCACCATGACTTTACCTTCAAAGATACATCAGAGCATACCCTGCTGATGGTTTGTGTACACGTCCCTAGCCTAGTCGAGAGTCTAGCTCTTCCTTTGACGTGTATTTTGCATTTTTATCTTCCGAAATTCAAAAGCACCATGCACACACCCCGACATATTTCCCATCCAGCATCCCGGTTTAACAACTGTGCTTTCATTAAACTGAGCCCAATAGCTGTCTCGGAACAGAGCTATGGATCACTTATATTTTCTCTTGTTTTCTTTTAATATTGCTCCTCAGAGAGTGAAGAAATAAACATGGGTTGATAACTATCTGACAAACACTATAAAATGTAACACTTAACAGGGTTAGCAACATCTCTGTCCCTGCAGAAATTGCTGTTCAGATTGGTCCTGAGGCGAGGTTATCTGAAGAGGTAGCCTCGATAGGTTGCTTTCTACCCGTTCCAGCCCTGGGACAGGTTCTGCCCACCAAGTAACCTCCAGAAATAACCCACAAGTCCAGTGTTGAAGCCCTCAGGGAGCACTGCTTATCTTACACACAGGCACCTTTCTGCCCTTCCTGGGTTGTAACTGACCCTGCTCCAACACCTCCCTTCAAAGGAAGATTCCCACCACATACAGGAGACAAGACACAGTCTGTGGACCAGGGGACAGAGAGGTCGAGCCAAGAGAGACCAGCATGTTGACCAAGCACACCACAGATTCCTGGCCTAGCCTCCACAAACACTCCTCTGTGTTGGGTCAAGCAGACAGAACATGGCACATACTTGGGATAGAACTACAATGATCATTCCTCAGCCTGCATGAGAAGCTAATGATAAAGCAGAAGAATGACAGCTCCAAGGCAGGATGGAATTAAAGCCTGTTGCTGGAAGGAAACGTTTTGAACCAAATGCTGCATTTCCCACCTCGGTTTGATGTGCGCATAACAAGGCACCACTCAGGAGCACACGACCAAGGTGTAGAAATTAGGACTTTTAGCCCACGTGATCAACAGCCATCTCTTGCTCCTTGCAAAGCACTGAAGTGCCCTTGCCCCCTCAGCAGCCTCAGGGGACCAGGCTGGGAGCGGATTGAGCCCCTGAGGGGCAGGCATCAGCCTGTCTTTAGGGCATCCAGATCCATGACTCCTGCCAGAGCTCTGGGAGACACAAAGTGCTGGCAATTTGCAAGCTATAAAATCCAGCTCAGCTAAATTGAGGTTCTTTGTAATTAGAGAAAATGCTGCCCTAAGAAGTAGTACACCCTTATGCAATCAGTATTACCCATCTGACTTCAGCCACCGGGAAGAAACCTCGAGGAATTTCACTTGCGCTGGAAATGCGCAATAAGCAGCAGGTTCAGCGTGAGGTGTTGGGAGTGACCAGTGCCCGTTTTAACAGTTGAATGCAAATGTAAGCTGTTCATTTAGGGTGATTATTTTTAGCAGCTGTAGTACTAAGGGAGAAACAGTGCTTGTGGAGCCAATGAAAACACAAACAGGGATGGGGAGAGCCTCTCTGCATCCTCCTTGATGCTGTGACCACAGCACTGACCTGCCGTGCCCTCTGCTGCACATGGCTCCATCACAGCCCCCCTGCACCCCCAGGGAAGTTGCTAGAAGTAACTCCCAGCTTTTATTTTCAGGTATGCTGGTGGCGTTGGGCCAACCATTCTCCTCACAAGAGGCAGTTATACTGCAACACTAAACAGCATTCACTGATATCATGCAGTTTCTCTCTCTGGGATCTTCCCTTCCTTTCATCATGTAGTTACCCAAGGGAAAACTTGCCTGGAGAGATCTTGAGTTGCCCCATCCCACGTGTATATATGCACACACACACATGTACACATATGTATACATATATACATAGAAGAGTACCTCCGGGATGCAAGTCTTTCAGGGTCCCTTTGCCATTTTGTGCATGCAGAAGGAGGTTAGTGGTGTGGCAGATCACTTGGTGCCTTCTTTCTTTGGTTGGGTTTGGGTGTTCTTGTGGGTTATGTTTGGTTTTGGTTTGGGGTTTTTTTGGGGGGTAGTGGTGTTAATTTATCTCTAGAGGCCAAATAGGCCTTGGCAAGAAAACAGTCTCACACCATCCCACATCTCACATCGTCAGAAATATAAACCAGAGAACGTTTTCCTTCCGGAGATATAAAAGTCCTACCAGAAAAAAGTGTCATGATTCTAAATTTAAATTAATTAAAACCAACAAGTACTGAATTGTAAGGTCCTAGTATAAAACCAGACGTTATTAATGATGACATGACCCACAAGCACAGATACATGTGGGTCCAACCTTGCAAGGCCAAGCTCATGGACATCTTTATTCCTTACCCTGAAAAACCTGACTTTCCTACAGACTTGCTTGAAAATGCTGCTATCCGTGAGCTTAAATACAAATAGCTACACTGCCAAACAGCTCAGGAACCTGGCACCTGGGTTTTCAGAAGTTCCATAGGTGGCAGCTAGTGCAGACAGAAGGCTGCTTTTGTAATTAATTTCTTATTTTTAACTATGCCTTTCTCATATGTTTAACATGCAGAAAAATGCACATAAAATATCCACAAGCCCCACTTCTGAGAGAAATATCTACCTTCAAAATTCAAAAGATGGAAACAAATCACAGCTAGGTTTATCAAGGTGCCCTTTAGCTTGCTGTTACCTGGTTTCTTTTCTTGGAAGAGGCATCAAAACGAGCATCTGTGCAAATATTCTATTTATTTATTAAACTGGCCATAAAAATACCACCACAATCTATTCTTGATACCAAACAAAACATTTTCGAAAATCTTTCAGCTATATATGAGTTTATAAAAATAACTTACAACACTATTCTAGAAAACTCAGTAGAAATACATGAATTTGTTACCAGGTAGAAATTTAGGCATAAGGCATCCTGCCCAGAGGGCTGGAGAATTTACCCGCTATTCACACCATACTACTAAACTCCATTTAATACAATTAATCCTTTACTAAAAGCAATCAGAACCTTTCCACTAAAATAGAGGGAAATGAAAAAACAGATCAAAAGGCACATTCATTTCCATGACAAAAAGGCATTTTCACAATTCCTTGATAAATGTTTACGCAGCTTATCCAACACAGGAGAAATACTCAAGAATTTGTTCTTTTCCATGGAAACCTCCATTTAAAAAGTACCGTTTTCTCAATTAAATATGAAACATAGCACACTTGGAGCTTTTAGGCCACATCTACATAGATTTTCCACTATTGGTTTTTGAGGGTTGGGTGGGGGGAGTCTTGTTTTGCTTGCTTGTTTTGGGCGAGGGTTGGTTGATTGGTTTTTTGGATCCTACAGGCCCACTAACCTGAGGGAAAATCTCAGTAGCACTGTGTTCAAAGTGGCCAGTTTAGACCTGAAACAGTGCAGCATACGATAGCTCACCTGGAAAGGAAGAACGTATTCAAATTTAATGAAGTTGCACAGAGCTCCTGGAAGTGTAACTCATTCCACATTGGAATTCTGTCAGTTCCAGACCAGATTAATTATAATCACATAAGCTGCAAGGTAAAGCTAAGGAAGAACACAACTGTGTTATACACAACAAATCTCTGTTACTTTCTGGGGAAAAAAAAAGGGCAAATTTCTGTACAACAAGGCAGAATAAAAATAATAAAAAATATTATCTTAATATTTGGAATATCTAATATCTTAATAAAAAATATTTTCTTTTCTCGCTAAGGAGAATGTTTTCACAAGTAAAAGTTTCTCAAAAATATAAAGTCACAATGGAGTCAGTTTGAAAGCCAAGAAATACATTATTCTAGATAAACTTTTTTCCAAGGATATCTACTTCCTCATGATCAAGCACGTAGATGGAATTTTCCCTCCATAGCAATGCCAGTTGGTAAAATGCACATTCACGAGGAGACCTCGCAATTGCTTTGTTACAATCTAGTGCACAGGGGCACTATACAATTCTCTCAATTTGTGGCAATTTTCTTGAGTTCAGAAGTTCTTTGTTAAGGTAAGAAACTAGAGACAAATAAAACCAAAGCAAAACAGTTGTTGTCCAGCTGTGCCAGCAGTTCTTCCATCACTGCCCACCAGACAATGCAGGCTTCAGGCTATAACTTCATAAAGCATTTGTTAAATGCCCTGCTAAGCAACAGCTCAATAGTCAGTATCCCCATCATGTTGTTAATTGCCAGCCAGTCACCGCGAGTGACCAACTGCACAGCGCTCCTCTCCTTCAGGTGATGACATGCCCCAGAGAAGATCTATACATTTCTGCAGACATCGGAGGATGACTTCTCCCAAAATCTTTCTTCTGAATTGCCCAAGACAGACACTGCAATGAAGGTCAGTCTCTGGCAATAACAAGAATGGGGGGTCTTTAACCTCAGCATCCAGCCTGAAGGGTACTTTCACCAGAACGCTTAGTTACAGACAGGGTAGTGAATACCTTAAGAGAAAGAAAAAGAAAAACAAAAGAAGAAGATTTTTAGTATGGCTAAAATTTATCTTCTTTTCTCAAAGATCAACTTGGGCACAATGCTCAAAACCACAGCTACTTCTTAAAGTAATAAAATCATAATGAAAAACATACATTTAAGCCTTGATGCTAAATAGCACACATACATACAAATAGCCTTTTTTTCCTCTTCATTTTATCGTATGGTCTTCCTTTTCCAGTGGAAAAGAAAGAATTAACAAGTCACATAACTTTACGTCACCTTTTGTCTTAATGCTCTGAAGTTTTTACAGCAGGAACAAGCTCAGCAATAACAAACTCCAGTCTGTACACCTAATCAATAAGTGTCTTTATGGCTCAAAGATAACTTCTTTGTTGGGAAAGTGAAGTTAACCCAAGGCTATGGCATTTGTTGCCTCTGTGCCTTTCTAGATATTACAGAAGTGTGGAACTGATGCTGATGTAGGTGTTATGTCTGGAAACTGCATTCTCTGGACTACAGGTAAGAAACACTTCATAAATCCTGTCTGAAAAAGTCCAATCTTTACTGCTTTCAAGGCGTACTAAAGAAAACAACATATTCAAGAGCAATTATTATAAAAGGTATCAAAATTCAAGAAGAAAAATTCTACAAAACCTTAGCTAATATTAGAACTTTACTATGCAAATAATTGCACGGTTTTGCATAGATATAATATAAAAAGGAAAAGAGGAAATCAAACCCACTTCTATCTAAATGGTTCAAAGTTGCAATAATTAGCTATCATCAAAGGCATCTCTCAGGAAGAATAAACTTAGCAGAGAATAAAGTACATACACATTTCAGTTATGCAAATAACACTGCAGTGTCTAAAGGTAATAGGGATCTGGAAGCCCTACAGCTAAGTAGAAGCTTTGCTGCGTAACAGCTGCTAGAAGCCCTTCAGAGAACAATAAGTGATATACCTCTTTATTTTCTAGGAGCATTACACACAAATCAGGAAGACAAATGCATATCTAATATAGAGAGCAGAAGCGCAGCGCTATATTTAAACTCTAGCAGGGTTTCTGGCTCTTCAGTAGTGACCCACAGACTGATAACATATGGGAATCTTCATGTATTATTTCACTTTGAAAGACAAATTTTAATTTATCTGCTTTCTTCTTGGCCCGACTGCAAGCTCTGGGTGTGCTAACCAGTGCCCATGGCTGCAGGGACCATGCAGCTCCCTTACTCTAGCTGGGGAGTCAGTTGATAATTATTGGAAACATGAGGGGTTTCGACAGAATATGTTAGTTACTCAAGTGAAGACAAAGCTTTAGATCCAATGGCTGGAAAGCCATCATTAGCTAACTCAAATAATCATCCCAGCTTTCAGAAGACACTTTCTTTTCCTCACCGATGCTCGATTATACACAGCTGTATTTCCAGCTGCACAGTACAGTCTAGGCTGGGAGGTAACTCTCTGGAAAGCTGAGCTCCTACCAACTCTGTGCTCACAGTTATTTGTACTTTGCCTTGCAAGAAATTCCATTTAGAACTCATGTTTCCTGCAGAATAAAATGCTGCTCAAATAAGAGAAGTGAAATCTGGCTGTAATTTGTAAGCAGTGAGAAATGGGACCCTCAGTCTTAGTCTTCTCCAAGTTGATTAATACCGTGTTTCGAAGGAGACTCTGAGCAACGAATTATTACTAATGACAGTGAAGATTTCAGCATTTGATCCCGCAACAGTGTCTTTCCTGATCAGATCAGACTACATTTTCCTTAGCTTTTACATGGATACAAGATCAAAATAACGCTGATATTATCTGTCATTCTATTCATCCAGATATGCACAGTCCTCACAAATTTCAAACAATTTTAAAGCATTTTTTTTAAATCAAAGACTACCAACTTGTGCTTTGATTTTTGTTTACTGCTTAAAAGATTAAATTAAGTAGCAGGCATAAAAAAAATCTTGTGAAGACTGGCACTAAAAATTATCACTGTTCCCTGGAGTTTTTAAATAGAGCATCTCTCCCAAGCCAATTTCTTCCTCCCCAACTCAAACAAATATGATTATCTGAAATTACCTCCCTAAATTATGTCTAATCATCATTCTATTCAGTTTCAATTTTAGCAGCTCAGATGTCCAGAATAAATTATGACTGTCATCTTCTCTTCACACTGCATATGCTAATATCCCACTTGAGTTCACAGGTTTGAATGCCTTCCTCAGAGTTCCCCCTCCACGGGGCCCCTGGTTAGATAAGGACCCCTCTTCAAGGGCATCCAAGAACACCATTAGATGATACTAGAGAAAAAAACTCTAGAATCTGTATTGCAGATGCTTTGAAGATGGTGACGATTGCTAACAGTTCATCCCATTAATAGACTTCAGATTGTATTGTTCATACTGTATCACTTTGGAAACACCAAGCAAGAGAAGTGGACTTCACTTCTGCAGACCAGCATACTGGTACACTGCAGGTATATATTATAGCACCCTGTAAGTAACACAAGATTTTGTAGGGATCCTCAGCTAATATAAATTGGTCTTAATGCTACTAAAAAATAAAACAGTGGAGCATCTCCAATTTACACCTGGAAGGAGATGCCTCACACTGTCTAATTAATCTCATCATTAAAGAGGAAGAGCAAGGCAAAGGCAAGAAGAAATATTTGTGTAGCCTTGTACTTCACTTCAAAAGTGAAGGGCTACAGAGTAATAGAAAAATTGTCACGTAGCTGGTCCCCGTCCACAACACCAGTTTACAAACCTATTCCGAGTACACGTATTTAAAAAAAAAATAGCTTTGACAACTACGTTAGCAGAAAGAGTATTTGAAGCCTTCATAAATAAATGGATCTTGATGTGGGAAGAAAATTCTGTAATTCCAGTACTGTTCTCTGCTTCCAGTAGAGTGCGCACTGGATTATAGGAAACCATAAACATTTCACAGTTAAAAAAAAATATCCCAGATTAAACCTAAATGTTAGATTTCTAAATATTAAAACCAGATCGTTTCCTGTCCTTCTCATTCCCCTACTCTGCCCTGAAGTCACACCTCTTTAACAGATCTCTGCTATTCAGATTTCCAACACTTTACAACCCAGAACGCTACAAAAACTGTATTACAAGGTGACTTTGTATACCAACCTCTGCACAGACGGGATGAATTCCTACAGTGCTGTCCAGCTGTTCTTTTGTCATCCCACATTTAATAGCGGCTGCAAACCCTTGGGTGATTTCTCCAGCATTTGGACCAAGGACATGGAAACCAATGACTCTCTCCTAAATACCAAAGATAATCAAATCCAAGCAGTCATGCATTCAGTTCTCTTTAGACAACATGTAAGGTTTTCTTACTCAGAACATATAATCAGCCTACAAGACATACCAAAAGTTAATGCAACCACACAGATGTAATCT
>JANHFX010009413.1:0-44768 GCA_027560015.1 Chloroceryle amazona
CCCCATATGTCAACCAGATCCCAGCCCACAGGGAAGTGCTGCCTCCCTGGGGTCTGGGGTAGAGACATCATGAAACTCCCTGGTCTGGTACAACCCTCTGATTATTACCTGCTACTGTTTATGCAGGTTGGTTGTGATGAGGTTGCAGACAGAAGTCCTAAAGTGATTAAAAGGACTTTAGGGCCCTGGGGCAATTGGTTGACAGACTGTGATCACAGGTAGTGTTTTCCTCAATCCCTTAGGTGGCAGGGAAGAATACAGAAAGGAACAGGAAAACACACCTGATTAATACATGGCTCAGAGGCTAGGGCCACTGGTGGAATTTTGTTGGTTTTTTTGTTTTTTTATCACAGGCTGCTTTATGTGATATGAGGCCTGCTGGCAACAGGTGAGAAATGCCTGTCTCAAAGGAGGAAAAGGGTCCTGGGGCAAGAGCTAGCAGGGCTCATTGAAAGGTCTTTAGACTTGAAGGGAATGATGATAAAACTGTTTGATAGAGAGGAGCCTGGGATCAGCATTCCAGTACCTGTGGGACAGTGTGGTAGTAAGGTCTTACAGTTGGTTAACTTGGAGGTGGGGGATGATGATCCTTGGATGGAGCATCCAAGGGGAGGGTTCAACTGCCAGGCCTGCTGATCTGCAAAGACCCAACTTCATATGGCTCTTATGCAGGACCCCATTTATACCCTGGTCGAGGGTGCACTGTGGTCATTCTGATTGGTTGAGGGGACAAGCCTAGACAAAACACAGGCAAGCGCAGACCCAGAGCCTGTTTCCTAAGTTGTCCTGACCCTGAAGCACCAGTTAAGCACCATGAAGTGCAGCTTAATGGCCAAGGCATCAAAATGCTTGCCCGGGCAACAAACTGCTCCAGCACACCTTTGCTTTGTTTGTTTTGTTTGGGGGGGGGGGGGGGGGGGGGGGGCTGTACTGTTGGAAGATGGGGGTCTTGCTTCAATGGGTTACTCCTGGTCCCAAGCATTGTAGTTAAATTCCTTCACTGCTGTGGTTCTTGACACAGTGATAGGCGTTGTGCTAGAAGTTTCTGTCTTCTAAGTTTTAGCTCTTTTATAAAAGTCTTTTGAATAAAAGACTATGTGTGTCCATAAGAATAAGGAAAGACCTCAGTAACAATTTTTTATTCTTCCCCCCCCCCCCCCGCTGATGAATGGCCAGCTTAACAGCATGAAATTGCTTCATTATCTGACACCTTACCTACTCCAACCAGTCTTACCTTTGAGCAGCTGTAGTTTGCTGTTTGCTTGAGCCAACAAGGCTTTAGCTTCATCTTGCAACATGCCAGCCTTCCTCCTAGCATCAGCCGACTCTTCTGTCTTCTTGGCAATGAGGTCTTCCACTGTTTTGTACTTGTCGTTCAGCTCGGTATTGAGGACCTGTTGTTCCACATTCAAGCACAAGATGGAGCTCATTCAAAAATACTAACAGCAGGAGTTTGCATTTTCTCCCTCACCTTTACTGATCCGGTGTAAGGAGAGACAACACGGTTAGCTCAGTTACCGAAACCAGAAACAGTGCTGGGGTTATTTCCTACTTTAATATTAGACTTTAAGAGTTGGGCTGATCACTTAGGAGTTGCCCTTTTGCAGATCCGTGGCTGTTTTACAGCCTTAATACAGACACTAGCAACGATCCAGTTGCACTCCTGGAAGCCATAGATGCATGGGCTACAACAACCTCAAGCAAGGCTACAGGCCTGGGGACAATTGGTTGAAAATCAGCTCAGCAGAAAGGGACCTGGGGATCAACAGCCAACACAAGCCAGCAGTGTGCCCAGGTGGCCAAGAAGGCCAATGGCATCCTGGCCTGCAGGATGACCTGAACAACTGTGTTCGGTTTTGTGCCACCTCAGTATAAGAAACACACTGGTGGTGCTGGAGCAGGTCCAGAGAAGGCAATGAAGGTGGTGAAGGATCTTGAGAGTCAGTCTTATGAGGAGCATCTGAGGGAACTGGGGGTGTTTAGTCGGAAGAAAAGAAGACCAAGGGGGGCACCTCATCGCTCTCTACAGCTACCTGAAAGGAGGCTGTAGAGAGGTGGGTGTTGGGTCTCTTCTCACAAGTCACAACTGATAGGACCAGGAAATGGCATCAAGGTTTAGGTTGAACATTAGGAAAAAAAACTTTTATACTGACACTGTTACCAAAGGCTGGAACAGGCTGCCCAGGGAAGTGGTTGACCGGACCTCCATGGATGTATTTAAAAGCTGTCTAGATAAGGTGCACAAGGATGTGGTGTAGTGACCCTCCTAGAGTTAGCTAATGGTTGGACTTAATGATCTTACAGGTGTTTTCCAACCATAGAGATTCTGTACAGGGTGGCAAGGAACTGGCACTGCTTCTGGCTGACTGCTTGGATTTGGGGAGGAAAGCCCCTGTTAGCCTTTCAGTAATGAGAACAGATGCCTAGCTTGCAGAGGTGAAGGTGCTGGAGAAGTCATGAGGTTGCTTTCTCAGTTGTACTTTTCTCTGCAGGGTTAATGTGTTAAGTCCTAGGTTCCAACTGAATTCAACCTACAAGCAAGTTAACAAGCTACACCAGTACTGGAGGTCTTTTCTGTTTACTTGATGGCCACCTGAAATACTACTTAGTGTTTGGAAATAATGAATTTGATGACAGACAACAGGTCAGAGCAACAAAACTTCCTCTGGCAGCTTTGTCAATTGCTTTGTTAATGAGCATTCTTTTGCTATTACAAAGGTGTACAGCAGATGCCAGGAGTAACACAGTATGGTCACAGAGCAGATTTAGCATCTCTGACACTTAGATATTTGGTTTTATATTGAGCTAACAATTTTTCTTGTCGCTTGATTCTGTTTATGCCAAATAATTCTGTATTGTTTCCCTGTCACAGAACCATAAATACTCTGTACAAGGGGAAAAAACATTACCAGTTCTCCTGGGGCAGATAGTACAGCTGAGGGACAGAAACGGATCCACAAAAGGTTGACGGGCTGACAGGTTTCCTGCAGCTATTTTAGACTCTGAAAACTTCCCAATTTACCAAAGTAAAAAGTGGCTATCTTTGTTAAATGCATTAAATGTTTTGGTTTGCGTTTTTGGTGTTGTCTTTTGGGTGGTGGTTTCTCTTTGTTGGTGTTTTATTTTGGGTTTGGTTGGTTTTTTTTTGTTATTGTTGTTGTTTTTTTCTTTGTCCCCAGTACTTGACCAATCAATGAAATGGATCACATGTATTCACTAACATTCCTTTAACCAAATGAGGAGTGAGAGTTTTGTTGGCTTTCCCTTAGCAGCTTTCCTGAGCTTCTCACCTGTTTAATGTCTTCCGCATTTTGTTTGGCAGTAACAATTTTTTCTTCTATATTGTCCACATTCTCTGAATTTGTAGCAGCCTTTTGCTTCAGGTCTTCAACGCTCTTCTCTAGCTCAAAGATACGTAAAGTAGCATTGTTCAGTGTTTCTTCAGATGCTGCATTCTCTGATTCAATCTAACAGAAAGAGGGATGAGAGTTATACTTTCAAAAGACACTGAAGATACTACTAAACTTTCTGGGTAAGCCCTGATCTACTAATTAGTTCATGGCCATAGATCTGATATAAACTCCAGTGGTTTACTTTTGCTACAACTGACCAATTGCAGTCAGGGTGAAAGAGTCCACTGCTTGAAAACTGGGTACATATGGGGATACAAAAGTGTTAAGGAACAGGGTTTAAAAGTACTTGATTTGTATTACACGTGCAAGAGTTACTCAACTTCACACATTTGATTCCATTATGTAATAATGGACCTGTAAAGCTGCCTATCTGCTAAGCTTTATGGATATAGATAGCACTATGGTCTCATGAGGGCTTTGAGATGAAGTCTGAAAATACATTATCTGACAAGACTACAGCAATTACCACTTCACTGCAGCATTCATTTACTGTAGTCTCGTGCTGCAGGGGTAGGTGATGCTGATCAGACAGCTACACTAATTAATTGCACTACCACTAGGGTTGCCAGGTTTGACTTCCCAGGGATCCTAGCAGAACTGGTGTGTTAGAGGGCTAGAGGCTGCTCATTTAACATCAGTGGTGCAGGATAGGTGGTGAGAAAAGCCTTTTGGGTTTGGGTGGGTGGGTTGTTTTTTTGTTTGTTTGTTTGTTTGTTTTTTTGGTGTGTGGTTTTTTTTTTGTTGGTTTGTTTTTTTCTGTGTGTTTTTTGGTTGTTTTTTGTTTGTTTGTTTGTTTTGTTTTTTGTTGTTTTGTTTTGTTTGTTTTGGTTTGGGTTTTTTGTGTGTTTTTTTTTTTGGTTTGGTTTTGTTTGTTTTTTTCTAAGAGCAAACAGCCCCCTAGAGTGTCATGTTAACACCAAAGTTGATTGAAGGCAGGAATGGTTTAAATTCATTTTAATTGCAGTCTTTGATTTGCAGTACCCAAGAGCCTTCCCTAGACAGGCTTACATCTGTTTACAAGTATCAGTCTTGGTGCTGTTTCTGTATCTTAAGGAATATTCATAAAGAACTCACCGAGGTCAGCAGGTCTTGAGTTCCTTTAATATCTTCATCAGCTTGCTTGATGGCTTTTTCAGCTGCATTCTGAGCTTTTTCAGCTTCTTCCAGTGCTGTTTTCACCATGTCTGCAGTGACTTTAACATCTGTTGCACCTTTGCTGTGGAGCAAAACTATGTTAATGCTAAAAATGCTTTTAATTTGGAACTGGAAAAAGAACTAGTTGTACACCACAAAGGGTCTTTTTTGCCCCTTAGTGAAGGAACAAGAATTGACATAACAGGGAAAGTTAAACTCCGCATGTTCTGATAAAATGAAATGGAAGTTACATTCAAGCTCTTGGTGGTGGAAAACAGCTAATACAGAACAGAGTTGCATACCTTGCTTTTTTAGCTTCCTCCAGTAGCATTTCTGCTCTGGCAATGTCTCCAGCACTCTGCTGCAGAATGACCTCAACATCAGAAAGGCTTTCTACACGCTCACGTATATCTTCTGTCAAGGCTTGCAGCTGCTGAGGAGTGCTTGGCATGTCCATGTTCAGCACTTCATTAGCCACTGCCTCGATGCTGTCCAGGTCAGCACTGTCTTCTAGTAAATGGACACAAATGACAAAGATGTGAGTAAAAGCGTCCCTCTGTCAAGTCTTCGTACACAAATTCCTGTCCAGCTGCTCCCTTATGAAGGAAAATCATGGGAAAACTTCCTCCCCCACACATGGAAAAGCAAAACTGCTTCCTTAAGGTGAAAATTCCCTCTCTGTAAAGGCTCAGCAGTCAGTATAGCTCTCTTGGAAGCCATCTGAAGATCTTGTGATTAGCTCCATCACAGTGGGGCTGGGGGGAGGGGGAGCTGCAAGCCCTGAGGAAATGGAGCTAACAGCTGGACGTAAATGGATTTGTGCTAACAGTCCACTCAGCCTTGTGCAAACAGAGCCAGAACAGGTTTGCCATGCTGCCGCTTGGTAGCGAGCAAGGCCCTCATTTAAACTTTACCTGCTTTCTTACAGAGATAAACTCAGTTTTGTTCCTCCCCTTTAATAGTACTTTGGCTTTCTAGTCAGGACTTATGAACACACTTGGCAAACTACAGCAGTACAACAGCATCAGCTGAAATGAACACAACAACATGGAACCGTTTGTTCTCACTTCCCTATTGTCTTGGTGTTCTCTTGTTTCCAGATTTCATCATATGCACTAAGTCTGGCTGAAAGGAGCAGAGAGGAGACAACTATCACATTACCCCTTAGAGGATGATTCAGAGATAAGGAAAAACCCAGAATAAAAAAATTATTTAAATGTAAGGTTTTTACGCATAAGAAAGTCTCTAATCTGTTTAATAAGACTTCTCAGGTCTTCATTGCTTCTGTCCACTTGTTCTTTTGTAGCATTGGTTTTGAGCAAAACTGCTTGTGCATTTTGTTTTGCTTCATCAGCTCTCTGTTTTGCCTCAGAAACCTAGAAAGGAAAATAGAAGGCTTGATTGCATATTTGCTTATGCTTTAAGGCTTGTTTTAAAACAAAAATTCAGTTGAGTCAGAGGCAATAGGAATGAGAAATGCTTTTCCTCATAAAATCAGAGAACACTTTTAAAAGCTGGCCCTGATCCATACCCCCAGTGCTAGTTGAAACAGCTCAAGCTAATGTTTAGAGTTGTCCATGACGCTTCACTTTAGCAAGCTCCCTTTCTGAGGCTCTTTGCAAGCATCATGAGGTTACACAACTGAGAAGTATTTCAAAATAAGCCAGGCACATACTTTCTCAATTAGAGTCTAAATCTGTGTTACAACTATAAGATTTTTTTTATTTTACTTTTTCTTTTTAAATATCCAACAATTGTTTTGGCATATTACCATTTTGGAGAGTTGCTCAACTTCTGCTAAGGCGCTGAGGATGTCTCTGTCAAAATCCATGGCTTTCTGCCAGGCATTGTGAGCTACAGTCACCAACCCATCACAGCCAGGTCCTCCACATTTCTTCTTTCCATCATCAGTTCGACAGTTTAAACCACCACACTCGGACTCAGCACAAGAGGCTCCCACAGGAGTGCCACACGTCTGCAGAGACACATTAAGAGAAGAGAAACAGTCACAGCTTTATTTTCATTGCTGAGCTGCGAGGGGGCTGCTCCACACGATGCTGTTTCTGTCCCTTGCAGTGGCATCCCAAGTACCACAGGGAAGAAAGCTGAAGCTGAAGTAGACCTGAAATCAGGAGGTGGTTCCTGCATCAGGGCCACAGCAGTGTGAACTTCAACCTTTCTTCTGTGCCCCCTGCACCTTTCTGCCTTTACCTCAGTTACAAACAGGCAGCTCCTTGATGCTGAAGCAGGTGGAGGTTATGTGGGAAGCCTGGCCGTGCCTTCATAATGTGTTTTTCATGTTCATCACCTTTCACTGGAAAGCTGCATTTAAGCTTTTGTTTCATGCTGGAAGCTACTACTGTGTATATGCCTTTTGTTTGCAATTGGTCTTTGCTGCTGGAAGAAAAACTGGCCATTCCAAGAAGCCGTTTTATAAGGAAGGAAGTGTTTCATGCAGAGTAGTATCTTTTCCTTTGCTCTAATGCTCTAGAAATGAAAGACTAAGAAGCCTAAATGCTCAAAGTTGGACAGGAGACGTCTGTTTTTTATTTTCATCTCCCTTAAAAAGCTGTCTCATTGCCTTTCACCAAATGTTTGAGCACTTTCTAATTTGTGAATTGTTCTCAAGGACATGTTCCCATAAAAAATTTCGGGGTAAACTTTTTTTTTAAGCAAAATTTTCAATCAGCAACATTTACGCTAAGATTATCTACTACTTGGTCAATTGTTTGGCCAATTAAATCATTCAGGAGTTGTTTTAGCCGGAGGGAAAACTAGAAAATTCCCCATTCTTTTTGAGGTTCTTTTCCCTTTCCATCCCACCTCCTTTGCCAAATGATAGTCACTAACCAACATACTTTGCAGCCAAAACACTTCTCTGGGAAAACCTCGGGGCTGTGCCAAGTTAGCTGCAGCTGTCTCTTGTGAAGTGTAAATGAGCCCCTCTTCCCTGTCTGGCATGCAACACAGCAGGAGCTAGAAAGCAAAGATTTTTTTTTTTTTTTTTTTTTTTTTTGGTGTCCCATGATTACACCTCCAAGCAACTCAGTGTTTATAGCCTTGATAAACATCTACCGAAGATTTTCAGTGCTCAAGAACAATTAGACAGGAATGCAGAAGAAGGGAAAATAAACAAAAAGATGCCTCTGTTTTCTCTCCCCGGGAAAAAAAAAGCTGGGGGGGAGTTGAGGGGGATGACTGGTAGTTATAAAGAAGGACAATTCAGTGTGTGAAGAAATCCTCTAACAGAGGCCCTGGCCTGCCCAGTAGAGTTAATGAGCAGTGTCCTGCAGCCTACCTTCCTGCGGGCTTGTTCTCCCCATGCAGCTGTCTGGCTTCAAAGCAAAACTGAAGGAACACCCAGCCTCTCCCAAGAAAAAGTCACCCTTGATCATATTTACAGATGAGCAGGCACCTTCAGCAGAGACAATGCCCTCTTGACTCCAGCTCCCTTAAGTTCTGCTTTATCTCAAGCACAAGGACAGGAGCACAGCGATGCCCAGAAGGGCGACCTGTCGGTGCAAGCAGATGCGCTGCCTCGTTGGGTGCTGCAGCACAGGCATAGCATGTACCCTACAGAGCTGCAGAAAGGAAGAAAGGAGCCTAAAGAAAGCAAGCAGATGAATGGAGGACAAGCTTAAGAGTACAGCAGCCTTGCTACAAGCTCTCAGTACAGCAGCCTTGCTACACTTTCTGCATGGGGGAGGTTTGTCCACAGCAAAGGGCTTTGGGTTAGAGCAGGAATGATGAACAGATGGGGGCTCTGTTGGGACTGGGAAGGGTAGAAGGGAGACCAATGTGAAGGGCTGGTGCCTGAAAGCCAGTAGGTCTCAGAGCTCACCAGTTAAACAGCCCTGTTCTAGCCCACAAAATACCCCATCACCCAAGAACCATGCGTTTTTCATGAACAAACTGCCTGTTTCACACTGTCAAGCCCTAAACAGTTCCTCCCCAGCCATCGCTCTTTCACAAACCCAACTCTATTTTTGTTACAAGCTTTATACCAGGGGTTCTCAGCTGTGTACCTTCTCAGCCACTTCAGAGAGATCCAGGCTCTGCAGCTTGCCTGCGAGTTCATCCAGAAGGCGCGACTGCTCCTCTTGTTTAGCCTTAAACTGGGCCTCCTTCTCCTTGATTAAGTCTTCCGCTTCCTGCCGCGTTTGTGCTGACAGCACCACAGTGCTATTGGGGTGAACAGTGGAGGCATTGACCCTCTCCTCTGCCTCCAGGGACATCTGGAAATACTTGGTGATACTGTCCAAGGCTCCTGCAGAAATCAGATGAAGCTGCTCAGAAGTCTCTTAAGTAACCCAAAGTAATCTATATTATGTAGATTGGCAGATGACACATCAGGGTTAGTGATACGAATATCAACTTAAATGAAACACTAGCCTTTGCAGTTGTATTCAGTGCCACTTCAAGCCTGACCAAATTTGGCCTGTTTTGGAGATTAAAAAAAAAAAGTTCATTTTTTTGCTTGGCTGACAGTGTGTCAAGTTTGCTGGTATTTGAAGCTATGCCTTTCTCTGACCCTAATGACTGAATTCTGCTTGCTTGGAGGGCAAAAAGAGATCCAAGTTAAATCTCTAAAAAGAGATTTAGGTTTATGAGGCAACAGTCTGTTTTCTAAGGATTCACTTATCCCATTAGTTCTTATTACTTGCCCTGGGATGTTTCGCTTACGGAGCCACTGCTTGGAAACTGGTCAGAGCTTTCCCAAGAAACTGCTTGATGAAAGATGCTGATTTATAGAACTGTTAGTTTTGGACAACAGGAGAGGCCTTGAATGGGTGCGAGGGACCCTGCAGGGGTGGCCGCACTCTGTATCTTGGTGCAGCTTTCCTCTGCAGAATGCCACAAGCTGGGGACTCCTCTGTTCTACATCCTACTTGCCGCACTCTGCAAAATCCCACATTCACTGGAAACAACCTCAGACCTTCTGCAAAGCAGGAAATACGAAATAATAATTTAAAAATACGCAGCTCTGTTTCAAGCTGGAATGAAACCAGCTTTCCAAATTTCCAAAGAATTTGATGACATTCCTCTTTCTCCAGCAAATTTTGACTCTTGGCACATGTCAGTGTGCCAATGGGCATGCAAGGCTTGGGTGGCTCAGAAGAACTGAGCCCTTACGCTGAACTGCTCTTAGTCACAAGGACCCTGGTAGTTTTTTCAACCACGAACAGCAATTTAACAGACTGGGGAAAGCAAGGGAGATATCCCAGTGTATCTTGGAATCTGCTGCACTTTCAGCTGTTGTGTCTCATTAAAAATGAGACTTTAAGACAATTCTGTGCCCCAAAAACCTGTGCTGCCTTTGCAGTATACAGTGGGAGAGAGGGGGTGAGGGGGCAAAACAAAATTCCTTCTGCATCAGCAACTCTGCTAATGCATGGAAAGAAGCTGCCCTCCTAGGAATTGTGCTGCTTTATTGTAAGTTAGAAGATTAACCTGGTATTTCAAACCATGCACTATTTAAATCTTTGTCCACCCCACGGCTTTATCCCCTTCCCTGCAACACTTACCCCGAACATCCGAGATCTTGATGAACTCTAGCTGTTCTGCAAGTTCTTTCACAACACGGTCTAGGCTTTTGGCTTCTGTCTCCAGCGTGCTCAGGTCAGAGTCTGTGCTATTACTCTTTGCTGCTAAGGCGGATAGGTTTTCTTCTATGTCAGCTATCTTAACTGTAACATCTGCTGTCAGCTTTCTGTAAAACACAGGCCCAGGACTCAACAGGGGGAGGAGGAAGGGAAGGACTGTAAGCCTTGGTGCTTCACTTCACTGAACAGTGTTGGTTACAGCCACACTGAGCTTCTCCCACAGCAGGACCTGTCCTCCCTCAGTGGAGCTCTAAGTGATTTATAACAACATGCCTACCTAGAATACTGTTTTGTTTCCTTTATCATACAAAACTACTTTTTAATCTACAGCACATTTATAAACTCAAAGTACCAAATTGCTTAGAAAACAGCTGCTTTGTGTAAGATTAACTGGAGGCAGATTCCAGAGGACTGGTGTAATGCTTTTGTATCATGGCAACTGCATAGGTCAGAGTTGACTACTATGATCCATACATAATTTGCTTCCCATCCCACACAGCTACAAATGCAGTTTTGATTACTACGAGCTCATGGGACAGATTTGAACTTCAGGAAGTGGGGCCAGGGGAAAGCCTTAGTTTTAACACAATGGATTCTTTTAACTCATCTGTAAAGATCCCTCCTCACCAGCAGTTTCTCTAGGGCTATGAAGGAAATCTTCCTGCCCTCAGCATTCAGCATGGCCTCAGTGAGACACGGAGCAGGCTTTAGCTAGGGAGATAACCCTAAAAGGAAAAGCAAGTGTACACTGCATGTCAACCCTGCTGTGGAACAGAAGTGGGCATAGGTAGATATTCCCATTCATGGTGATCCCGCCAAACCCAGCGTTTCCTCATTCTAAAAGAATCAGAGGCAGTATTTAAGCTCTATGATCAATTTACAGCTCTCCCAGTAGCCCAGCAGCCTGCTATTTTCCAGGAGTCCTCCACAGCCCACTATTTTCTCCATACAGCCAGGGAAGAGCAAGAACAGATACATATACAAATCAGGGAAAAGCAGCTCCCCAGCTGCTTTGACCTCCCCCAGTACACACAGTCCAAACCTAGGAGCAACCTGCAGCTCTCCAGCTGGAATGAGGGAGCTGGAAGGTGAAGTGTATCCCTAATTGAGACATTTGCTTTAATCCTCGCCCTGCTGCTTTGTGCAGTCCCCTTTACAATGCACAAGCAAGTTTTCAAGCAGTCCACACAGGGCTAGAAAGCATCTGGAATCCTACTTGATGTTAAACTGCTCCATCTCCAAAAGCACAAACTATCACCTTTTGTAGGCTTAGCACTGAAACAAAATACAAAGCTCCTACCCTGAGAAAAATGGAAACAATCCTTATAAAGCTGGTGCTTCCCTCCCACATGCTCAGAGTGCAGAAAAGAGCCCAAGTTTCCAGCTCATCGGCTACACGCGGAAATCCAGGAATTTAATCTCTCCCCTCTTCATTCTCTCACATAATAGCAGTGCTTGGCCTTTGCCCCAGGGGAGCACAGGGCAGGCACGAGTGGCTCCCTGGTAATTAGCTGAAGCAGGACAACCCCTGCCCCTGGGCATGGCAGCTGCACTGCTCCTACCTTCCCCAGCTCAGGGGATGGATGCTCACTGCCAGTGCTGAGCCCGGTGAGGTGCTCCACCATGCTTAGGAGTCCAGCTTGAGGAGAGGAGATGGGGTGTCCTCAGCCCACCATGGGGACATCACTCACTCAAGTAAATCCCAGCTCACTGGCACTCCCACTCCTTCCCACGCTAGACTTGTCCACGTAACTGCCACTATACTTACTCTGCTTCCTCGAAAAGATTCCCAATGTTCTTCAGGGGCTCAGCAGCTGGATTTTGAGCAATGATGGTTTTAACTTCACTGAGCTTCTCCTCCAGGGTGTTGAGCATCTGCTGGTATGGTCCAGTGACTCCAGTGCTTTTGAGGGCATTAGCCCTGTCCAAGAACTGCTGGGTCCTATTAGCCAGCTCGCTGATGATCACGTCCCAGAGGGCGAAGCACTGGTGGCATGGCACACAGTCAGGGAAGAAGCCCGAGTAGCCCCGGGAGCACTTGTCGCAGCGTGGCCCTTCCACCCCTTCATTGCAGATGCACTGCCCAGTGGCACGGTCACACTGTGGGGTCTGGATGCCACGAGGGTTGCAGTCACATGCTGGCAGGAGAAAAAGGCACAAGTGAAGGCTATGGTGAGGGAAATTACAATGATGCTGGCAGGGAGGGGAAAAAAAAAAAAAAAAAAGAAAATCTATTAGGTGAAATGAGTACAGAAGTGGGCTGTGCCTGGATTATAAAAAGCTAATTATAGATGTGCCTGCTTGGGTATGAAGGAATCAGGTCCGAGTGTGAAAGAAGAGAGAGACAGGGAAGTAACTCCAGGTGAGACAAGGATTTGCACATCTCAGAAACAGGCAGAGTAATAGAGCAAGGATGGACACTGCTTGAAGTGTCACTTGGATGTCACTTAGCAGCTGAAGACAAAGATCCCAGTTTCACTCCCACATTGAACAGTAAGTAGACAAAGGCTTTCCAGATGGGAAAAGAAATGACAGGCAGGCACATAGCAGAGGGTTTAAGAGCAAAACATGAGTGAAATGGCAAAGGTGAACAAGGAACAACCTATCCTCCAGCAGAGAAGCAAGGCTCAATCGAGGAATCCAGCAGATCAACAATTCAACCACCTTCCTCTGCACCTCCCACAAATCTCAGGACAAAAGGAGATGGCCGATTACACAGTACTTAGTTAAGTGGAGTAGCTCCCTACCACAAGGCACTGTGTGTGCCAAAGTTGAGGTGGCTTCAAAGAACAACATCACAAATTTATGGATGTAACCATTCTTGAGAGATCTTCTGTGCAGAGGTACAGGGCCTGTCTCGGGATGTGCTCCTGCCACGGATGGATGGTGGGAGAACATTCACAACACGCATCGAGGAGCCTGGCACTAGGCTGACATTTTGGGTATACAGTGAGTGGGGGAAAAAAAAAATTTGGATGGTGAAAAGTAGAACAGAACAAAGAATGTGGTCATGGGCAGCCATATCTGATGGAGAAAAGAGAACTCTTCTCTAACACAAGTGCTAACAACCAGGAGCCTACTGTCCCCTCAAGTGGGACTGAGTATTTTATTTATTTATTTTTAGAAATTATTTCACAGTGAGCATCACCTCAGCATTCACACCTTCCTGAAATGGACTTTCATTCTTTTTTTTTTTTGGAACTGTAAACGCCTACCTATCTTTATATGTGGGTCAGGTTAGACCCAGGGCTCCAGAGTGATAAGGTTTGGGTAACACCCTTTTTTGACAAGCTTTTAGAATAAAGATGCACTTCTTTGGCACTAGCCTGCTGTGACAAGAAGTTACTCAACTTACTGGCACAGTCACTTCTAAAAGCCCAGACACACTGTGTACACAATAACGCTATCAGGAGAAGCCTTTCCATGCAGTGGGGCTGCCACTTGACCTCTCCCCCTCCTTAATTACACAGGCAGCAGCAGCAGCGATTACCAACCTGTAAAGCTCTTAATAAAGGGATGGCACCAAAGAACAAAAAAAAGAGGCCATGAAAATATGCACCATCCCGGCAGAGTACACCCAACGCATTCCTTGAACAGGAAAAGGACTACGATACCTGATAAAAGCCTTCACTTACACATCCGTTTACCAGGCACCCTTGAAGGAGGTTAATGGCTCAAAGAGGTCCATAAATCAATTCACACACCCCCAAGCACATGCCCCCTTGAAAAAAGGGCAAAACACAAAGCCGTTTTTGAGATTGTACATTGTTGGCTTCAATGTCAAAACACAGCGGTGATCTTCAGTTCAAAAATTACACAAAGAGCCTCAGCAGAACAAATCGCTCCTCGACAGTCTTGTACAATGTGAATATGATAGGCAAGAGACAAAAATAACTTCTGCTGTCTGCACAATTGAGCAAAATGGTCGTTTGTTCTTGGAATTATACCCCGACAAAAGTGATTGTTTTTACTTTACATTGAAAGTGCTTAAGTAGTCAACTCTCCGTGGAATATGTTCCCTGCAGGCAAACTGTTGAGTTCCTGTTTGAAGGAGGTCAGTTAACCCCTCTGCCAAATAATAAGGCCCTTGGTATAATTATGAATTGTCCAAATTCCTCCGCATAGACAGAGGCTAAATGGCATGTGGTTTTTCTCAAAGATCCTGAGATCTGATCAAGTTACATGAATACTTGCTGCTGGCAAATCAGATCACTATATTTACTTGAGCATTTAAAAAGCTTAAAGTTAAAAAAAAAAGAGCAAACCGAACATGTTGTAATTCTACTCCTGAATACCTGCATGTTCAGGAAAGGCCAATGACACAGCTTTAGTAGTATTTACATGGTAATGTGGATTCCAAAATCTCTAGCCAGAAAATGCTGGTGAAGGGGATAAGAGAATTTAAGCCCTAACATATGCAAAGTGAAAACCTGAACTCCACAGCTGCCTTTGGGAGATGATAAAGGGCAAAGAAGTAATTTGTTCTAAATGCAGCACAAGAGTTGGAAGAATCATCATATTTCTAGAATTCTATGAAACTTCCAACCTGAGATCTGTAGGACCCATAAGAAAACTGTGCAAGGCAGCTAGAAACATTACTGTGGGTTAGTTCCATTTTAGGATTCTCTATCAAGCTCAGAAGCAGGCAATGCCAGCTGTGCATTAACTCGGTAGTGTGAATCCAACATACACAAAATGGCTTTCAAAAGTGCTGGTGTCACACTTACTTTTTCTGTTCTTCATGATCTTCCCAAGTCATTAACTGTGCACGGGACCACACCAGCTTTCAAACCAAAAGGTAGAAGTCAAGAAAATTTTAACTCGTTTTTTAAGTAAAAACATAGTTTAAAGGAAAACAAGAAAAAGCCTCCCTTGGTACCGGAATAAGAAGATTCCCATCAATTTTCTTTCCATTTTGAAAATTTTGGGAGACATTTCTGTATCTTGGTGGTATGGTCTCTCAAGCTGCAGTCATGGGACAATTCTTTGCTGTGATACTGACTGTAACATTTTTTAAATTCTCACAAAAGGATTGCTGCTCCTCTTACAGCTCACATCCTCTGAGCAAACCTGTCATCTCACAACTGACAAGTGCATGCCAGTGTTGGTTACATGTGATCTTTTTTGAAGTCTGGATGACTTTAGCCAAGTGCTTCCACCAGAGATGATTGAAACCATCTCTGTTCCTTGCCAGAGTCAGTCTCTGAGTACTTCTATCAGAAGCTAAGGTCCAATTTCTGGACACTTCATTGATAACGAAATTAAGCCAGCCAGAAACCCACAAACACTGCCACCTGAGGTATTGTGGAACAGAGCCTCCACCATCTCAAACACCTCTAGTGGACAAGTCCCATATCCTGTGCCCTGGCTGCCACCACCAGGAGGCTATGTTACACCCCAGCAAGGAGCACATCCAAGGCAATTGCAGAGAGCATCTTCCCTTTACAGCATGGCAGGGATCTAACCCTTCACTGACTTCAACACTGGCCAGTTCTCAAGAAGAGGAAAGCAAGCCCAAGACAACACCATATAAAGCCTTCTAGGTAGTGAGGAGTGCCTTGAACACTGGGCCGCCAGGCAATATCTCAGTGCACAGTCTTCACCTCTTTGCTCATTCAACACCTGCCTACCAAGAACCTGCTGGCATCAACCTCTGCAAAATTTCAGGTTACAACTTTGTCCTAAAGTAACTTTGACCTGAAGGGACAAATACACAGTGACAGTGGCAGGATCCACATGAAAGGAAAGGAGCTGGCACAGAAAAGGCTAGCGCAGGATTGGTAAATAGTTCATGGAAGAATAACTTACTTACACATCCACCAAAAGGATTCATTGTGACATTTGATTATCACTGCCAAGGAACTGGGATGTGAAAGCAGGAGCACCTTGATTCCTATCACCTGCTAGAACCAAAACACTATGCCAGAATGATTCATCATGCCATCATTTTTGACAGAGGACCACAGCATCACTTCTATCCACAGTGGAGTTCTTGCTCCTTCCTCTAATGCCTCTTTCAATAATGCTGAACTATTCCTAGAGCCACTGCATGAGTGAGCTCTGGCACTAATGATGCTCTCTGTTATGGCAGTTTTGCTTCTGAAATACTCACACACAGTCTTCTAGGTAATGCTCTGCTCTGGACATTTCAGCTCGTACCAGCACTCATACATCTGAGGGAAGCCCTGTGTGGCTATACCACATCTAATGGTAGCACATGCCTGGTTGATTTTTTTATTTATTTATTTTACCAATAAAAGAAACACACAAGTAGACTGAAGGATGCAGAAATGTTTCAGATATTACTCAATAGCTAACAATGATGTTATCCATCACTTAACAGTGTATATCAAATAAGGAAAAACAAAGTCCTGTAAGCTCTATTTAAATGCCTTGCCTATGCTTACTTGACACACAGATGTTGTGTTTACTGCAAGAGATTTAGACAAACGGTTGATTACTGTCCCTTCATACAGAGGGGTGGAACAAGGCCGAGGTGAAGGTCTGCAAATTAACACAGACAGGGCTGCTTGCTTTGAAGGTAAGTGTCAGATGGGCATCAAATCTGTCCCTGGGCAAGCAGAGCAGGACATTGCAGAACCTCCCATGGAAAATACAGTGGAGGAAAAGATATCTTTTGAAATCCTTGGCCAAAGATTTGAAGGTTTTCAAAGGAGCATTTACTAAATTAAACTCTATGTTTCTGTTCTGAAATGTCATTTTGGAACTGGGTGTATCATTTTCTTTAATTGAGTATTTTAACTCAGGCATTTTTCTGTGGCATACTCTGACTTAAGTGAAATCACATTTTTGACAGGAAAATTTTCTAGCCAAATTCTTCAGTTGGGATGTGCTGATTAGCAGCTTACGAGTATAAAAGATTGTAGCTGCATCCATTCACAAATGCATGTGCATACGTGCATGCACACAAACTATCCCTGGGCAAGTTTGATACCACCTTGACCAATGCATTTCTGTTTCAATAATATTTTTCCTGATCTTAAAAGATAAAAGGAACACTCATAGATGTTTATCGAATGTCATCTTGTAGAAACCTAAGGGAAGAAATCCCAAAGTAAATTACTAGCTTGAGTGGTTTGCTTTAAGTTCACATGGTTCTATAAACCATTTTATCTTTCAATTACTTTGACAGTTCTGCTACCTTTCCCTCTGGTTCAAAATATTTAGAATTTGCTCCTAGTTAAACTGCTGTAATTTACTATGTGGCATACCTGCATATCACTTAATCACTCTAAACTAAATCACTATCACTTTAAACTAAAATGTGTCAGAGGAGTACATAGTATAGCTGAGATGACAGAATGGATGCTGAAAAGGCTGTATGAAGCTCAGTCACAATGGTTAGAGCCTTAGCGCGGGAACAAGCAAGTATCGTACCTAATCCTACACAGAGCAGAAATCATTTTTGCAGAAATACTTCTTTGCTGCTAGAGATTGATGATTGAGAGCACCAAATGTTTAACTCCACCACAAAAAAACAACCAAAAAAACCCAACCCCAACTCACACCACCAAAAAACCCAATCAAACAAAACAAAAACACAAGGGGGTTGTTCAAACATGATTTCCTGGCATCATTTCCCAGCGGTAGAGAGGCACTACGATGAGAAAACCATTCAGCAATTTGTAAGGTTTAAAGTTTTGCAGAGCTAGCAAATTTCTTCCGAATAATCAGCTATTGATTCAAATTACCCTGTAAGCATATTGCTAATACCTCAGTGTTACAATTTTCAGTACATGTGCTAAGATAAGATCCCAGCCTAGAATTACTAGAGTTGTGCTGCGTTTTAACATGCCAGCAGACCTTGCCAAAAGGGCAATTTTCTGGAAACAATCAACATGCATTACAGTATTTTAAGATGACAGCTCAATTGAAATTGTGAAACTCAAAGTGAAAATTTTATTTCCTTTAGCATAGAATTTATCTGACTTCCTTTAGACACTTATCAGAGAAGAAAAAGAAACATCTGCTAATCTTTCTGTCTGCACCATAAACACCTCCTATAAAAGCAGCCTGTGTGACTAGTTTAAGACCCAGGTGCTAAATTAAGATTACAAAGCCTATTCTTAAATGGCAATGGAGCAATTTTCAGTGAACAGATGTCCAGCACCAAGCACCACCACCAAAGACTAAGAACGGAGGAAAAAAAAGACAAACTGCCGATGTCTGCAATGAATATTTGATAAAACCATGACTTCTTTTCATCTTAGCTCAACTAAATTCTGTTTTTTACAATAGGACTTGATACTCAAGTCCAACACAGAAAAATAATGACAAAGGGGAGATTCTTGTAAAGGGGAGATTGCAACACAACCTAACTTCAATCTCATACAGTGCCTTTACTAACCATGCTCGTTGTGTTTGTTCAATTAAAACAGTAATGATGGTAAAATTGTCATCTCCTTTATATTATATGAAACACAAACTTCAAATATCTACTGTGCAGGGGCACTTTGAGCTGCCTCTACAGCCACACCATATATCAGAGGCTTCCCGAGAGCTTGGACCCTCCTGCCAGAAATGTGCTTTGTGGGCTAAAGCTGGTGCAGAGTTCAGCTTGCTGAGTCCTGCACTTTGGTTGCCAGGCTTTGGAAAAGCTCCAGCAGAATGCCCAGGAGACTTGAGTTTGATGAAATTTATAATCCTATTATTTACTACCTTAGCAAGGATCTTTATGCACATAGAGACTTTAACATGCAGGCCTGTGTAGAGCTACATATAGCTCATAGCTGAAGCAACAGCCAGAACTGTCCTGCAACGGGACTGGCAGTGCCCCCCAAGCAGATGCTCACTGCACAGCTCCTGCTCCTTGTAACCCTTGTAGGGACCCACACAAGGCTGAGAGAGATGTGCTGGGCTTTTCCCTATCCTCTTTGGGTCTCCTGTGCTTGTTTTCAGGCACTGTGTTAAATTGAATGAGTAACTGTAGTGGGTTTTTTTTTTTAAAGCATGGGGTAAGCAGTCTCCACTGACTCAGTCCTACAGACTCTCTGTGGGTGGTGGGACTGTACTCAGTACTGAGGGGTCGAGATGCTGCTCAAACATAGGCACCCACCTTAGCTTGCCCCAGTGATCTGGTCGTAGTGTGATTCCTGGGGACATGCAGAGAGGAGACATCAGATAACACTTTCTCTCAACCACAGACTGCAAATCCAAGCACACGGACAAGGAGTAAAAATCTGCCTTCCCCAGCTTCTGCTTTACTATCTGGTCTTGCCAAGATTTCTACAAAACAAGTCACAGCAGCCTACAATGGTCACTGCTGCCAGTAAGGTCAGTTGGGAAGCATGCCCTGGAGTCTGGTTTCCAGTAGAGTGTGCTGGGACCCCACAGCCACATCCATAGCTTGGTGATGCTGCAAGAGCATAGCAGCCAGTGGGAACTTGTGGCCCCCAGCTTGTCCAAGATGAGCTATTTTGTACATCTTTCCATAACTGTGTCCAGAGGTTATTTGCAGGCACTTGTATTCACATGACCTCACTTTTTAGTTTTAGTAATTAAAAAATTTGTAAAGGGTTCACAGCAACGGGGGTAGTACAGCAGTACAGTTCCCATTTCTCAGCAGGAGCTTGTGTCTCTTGGTGCCAAGTGCCTGAAGACCTCTTGGAAGAGATCACACATTACTGTCCCTTCAGTGATGCACCCTGTGACTTCCAACCTTGAGCAGAAGACACTTGCTGTGGCCAGTGGAGTATCCCATCTTGGGAGTCATTGGGACTGATGTCCACACCTCCACATCAGCTCAGTGCCTGCCATGAAGACTGTGCATCCATACTCATCACATGGTTCACAGCTCTTGCTCTTCCTCATCCAGTTCATTTTTTTCTTCCTGAACGCAGCACAAAATCTGGTTTTGTTGGCTGCTTGGGCCAGTATGAGCGTGCCACTGACAGCAGGTGGCAAATGTCATGGCCAGGAGTCCATATGACCCCTGCAACTGGAACAAATGTCTTTGTGACAAATCCCCATCTCAGTTCCAGCTTCACCTTGGCCCAAGGCCATATTTAAGCTATTTTACAGGGGCATTGCTCTGCAACTCCTCAAATGGCAGTTTTCCAGCTTGCCTGCAAACCACTTACTACTGAGAGCTGCTACTTTCCCATGTGGCAGCTGCATGTTTGCCAGCCTGAACATCACCTCTCTGCTCACCAGGACTAAATGACGGTTAAGAAGTTGCTTGTCTCCCTGTTGAGGAAGTATGGCAGATGGGGTGGGAGGCACTGACCCCGCCATGCCGGGGAGACTCAGCAGCATTGCAGGGATGGATGTGCTCCACGAGTGAGCGCATGTTTGGAGCCCATGTGGGGCATCCCTCTGCAGAATGCCGCAGCTCAGACCTGGACACTGGCTCTCCTCACCTGCCACAGGTGTTCTGTTGGATGCAATCCTAAAGGAAAAATCAGTATTTCCACGTGAGAGAGTCTCCTGTGTCACTCAAGGGCACAAAAGGCAGCAGCTTGGAAGGAGATTGTAGAGCTTGCATGGTAGAAACAGGCTCTGAAGAATATATACTCCCTTTACTTCAGAAGCATTAAACAGCATGTTGCTGCATGCTCAAAAGGTTGCAGAAACTCCAAGAGAGGCAAGAAATGCTGGTATGCTGCAAAATCCTGCTAATAGGTATGCAGATGGACTCCATCAATAAACCTTGATGGGACAGCTGATACCAAGAGACAATCCCTGTCCTGGAGCCAGCAGGGTCAGCACCCTTCACCATACCAGAACACACACAGCCTCCCCAAAGGCTGCCTCACCCTCTAAGAAACCCAATATGTACTGGGGAAAGGAGACGATTCCCCAGTCCTTTCATCTGCTGCATTAACGAAGTAGCTGTGACCTGCCTATCTGGCAATATAATGGGCTTTAAGGTATCTCTATTTAAGGGATTTGTACAAGACCACAGCAAGAGCATTCCTCCCTGCAGGAAGAAATACCTTAATCTACTGCAAACCCTCCTGGCAAAAACTCCTATTTGAACAGATCCGAGATACAAGTTTGTTCTGGTCTGGACAGTGTTTGAAGTTTCTTTTCCAACTAATAAACAGACTTGTTTATAATGAAAGGACAGAGAGCACCCAGTTTTCTAAACAGGCGACTTCATGGTGCTCTGTTCTGCAGCACATAGCTCTGGCTAACTCACTGCACAGACTCTGCTTGCTCCTTTATTTTCATTTGAAATATAAGAAAAATCTCCTACTGAATCAAAAACCTTGCCTCTTCAGGCCCAGTCACCCTAACAAGACACAAGATAAAACAGTGGTCTTCCACTACGTAAAAAAGAAAGGCAACAGAAACTGGTTTCCAGACCAATTCTCAAATCCAAAAACTTATGGTATGTTTTCTTACCACACCACCTTCCTGACAGCATTGCAACCTAATGGTTAAACAAGAGTTAGTTTCTAAACAGAGAGGTTTGTTTCTAGGTAAGGGTCTGACAAGAAATAAACTAGAAAAGAATCAGGTCAGGCTCCTGCCATGCGTCCTGTTTCTGGAGGCACCAAAACCCTGGGGACAGCCCCCGCCACACATTCATTCCCCATTTCCAAGGTTCACATAGGCAATGGCAGGGGTCACTGGAGGGGCTGATCCTGGCAGGGTTATCCCAGTGCACTGGGGGGGTGACGGTGTGCCTAGCCACTGGTGGCCACCAGGTCATTTCCAAAAGCAGGTGGGGCAGGCATCAGGGTTGCACTCACCTCGGCACTCTACACCTGGGTCACCCCAGAAGAGCTCCTGGCACTCCCGGCAGGTCCGTCCTCCAAAACCAGGCATGCAGTGGCACTGCCCTGTGAACTGCCAAAACCAAAAAACCCATCAGGAGATGGGACCATCTCAGCAGCTCAGCCCTGCATCAGAGCGTGCCCCATGCTCCCCTCACCTCATTGCAGGCCGGCCCAAGGGAGCGTGCAGGGTCACAGCCACACTGCTCGCAGCCGGTGCCACTGGCAAGCCTCCACGTATGGGGGGCACAGCGGTCACAGGTCTGCCCCACCACGTTGGGGAGGCACCGGCACTGCCCTGTGACCGCCTCACACCGGCAGCTCTCCGAGTCCTCGCAGTCCTCCCGGATGGTGCCCAGGACGTTGCAGACGCACTCTGTGAGGAAAAGAGCATGGCAGCTCGATGTCAGCCTGCCCTCTGGTTGCCAGACTGCCTGGAGTTGGCATTTATTTTATTCTCTAAGTCCACAGAGGTGCAGGCAGATGCTGGCACATCCCAGTGCCTGTGGCCAGCCCTCCTGATCCAATGCTCAACACCCAACATTGGTCAAGAGCCCTCCTCATACCCCAGGCTGGCCACCTCTACAGCTTATGCCTCAGCACACAGGAGGTGACAGTAGCCCCTCATTCCAGCAGCCCAGCCTTCCCCCCTTGTCCTTTCCTCCCTCTGTACACAACCAAAGCCCAAGCCTGCCTGGCTCCTGTCAGTCAGCTACAGCACTGGATCTGCTTGGAGTGGCAGATGGCATGCGAAGCAGAGCAGGCCTCTACTCACCCACCCAGTGACCCGTCTGCCCTGCCAGGCTGTGTCTAGTGCTGAGGGAGAAAAGGGTCTACCTCCCGGTCTCCCAGGTTAGCTGCCCATCACAGCCCTTGCTCCCACTGTCCAGCTACACCTGCAGGGACACTGGTGTAAACAAAAGACAAACCCTCACCCCACCAGGTTGTCTCTGGAGAAGAGGTATGTTTGCCGAGAAGGCCAGAAACCCTCCTCCCAAACCCATCCTTTCAGCATATGTAAATGCCATCTCTGCTCTCTCTCTCAAATGTAAAGGACTCCCCTCCGGGCCAGGTGCCCTGCTGAGCTGCAGGGCAGCTACACACAACTCCAGCAGGAGGTAAGGAGCTTTCCTCTCCACGCCAAATGCTCCCAGGTCAATTAAAAAGAGTTCGGGCTGCTGCCGCTGCCCCATGACACAGCTGGTGGAGGCGTTGCAGCCCTGTCTCCCCACTCACTTCTGCAGTCCTGCTGCAGGGCGCTTCCATAGTAGCCCTCTTTGCAGAGGTGGCAGTTTTCACCCTCAGTGTGATACAGGCACTTCACACACGTTCCTGTCTTCTTGTCACAGGCCTCCGGGTCAGTGGTGTCGATGTTGTTGTTGCACTGGCACGGCTGGCAGGCGCCACCAACCTCGTCGGGGCTCCCAAAGAAGCCAGACGCACATTCATCACATCGACTGCCTGTTTGAACAAACAGGCACAGTGGGAATTACCATCGTGGCTCACTAGCAGACAGCCCCATCAATGGCAAGACTGAGGCAAAGCAATAGAGCCCATTAACGGGAGGGTGTTAACTGGATCATGCTCTAAGCAATACAGGCAGCTCTCGGTGAGACTGTAGCAACTTGGTGTGGCACGTATAGCACCAAGGCATGGTGCTGCAGCCCAGCTGCCAGCACGCTTGTCCCCTCAGTTCCACTGCTGTCCTGTCCACCTCTGCTGACCACCAGTCATCCCTTGCCATACTGCAATGGGGATGAGATTCACAGTGGTGCCAGCATTGCCTGCACAAGCCACCCGCCCTGGCAACTTACAAATGCTTCCAGCCTCCAGCAACAACACAGTAATGCTGTTGCTGTGGCCATATCCAACAACCCATATGAACATACCCCTTTGTACAGGGAGGTACAAGTCAACCAGCCCCCCTCCACACAACTGCTAAGTACCTATGTATCCCACACTACAGACACACGTGACTTGCAGCGTGACTGGATCCTGGTAACAGCCGCTGGCAAACTGGCGTCCGGTCTCAGGACCATCAGGGCAAGGGCAGGGGCGGCAGTGGTCACCTGATCCCAGGATGGGGTCGCCATAGTAGCCAGCCTGGCACCTGTGGGGTTACACAGCATGCAGAAGACCACTGGCAAACAGACTGCAACCTTGCCACAGCTACACCCAAGTTTCCAACCACTGTGAAGAACCAAAGGGCAGCAACATCCTTATGGCTCTCCCGTGTCATACACAGTCCAAGCAGCTGTGCCCACAGAGGCAAATGTGTCTGGCTTATGCCAGTGTAAGAGCAGGAGACCCAAGGCAGATGCCTCTCAGGAGGCTTGCAGTGGAGAAAGTCTCTCTGAAGCCCTGGGGTCCAGCAACATGATCTCCACCACCTGGGCAGGCACTGCTGGGAGGTGGAAGGCTGTGGCCAGGGAAGAGAGGGTACCCACACCCATCCTCCAGGACCCCCAGTGCTACTCTAGCTCCCAAGGTCCAGGGGTTTTCCCTGTGGCTTCCCACCCACCTGAGAGCAGCACTGAAAGGGAACAGCTGCTGCACCCATCCTACTGCGGGGAGGGAGAGAGACCGGGGAGGGGGCACACACCATACCTCTCACAGTTGTGCCCTGTTGTGTGGTCCCGGCAGCTCAAGCACTCCCCGGTGTAGGGGCTGCAGTCGTCAGCGTGGCCATTGCAGTGGCAGGGCTGGCAGCTGGGGAAGCCCCAGAAGCTGGGCAGGCAGCGGTCACACTGCCGCCCATACACTCCAGGGAAGCAGTGGCACTGGCCTGTCTCCGCATCGCAGAAGGCGTTGTAAGAGCCTCGGACATGGCACTCACAGGCTGCAAGGAGAACAGAAGAGGGGCTGCATTCCCACAGCAAGCCCTAAGCACAGGGCCCCAGCCACAGCACAGCCCAGAGCCAAGGACGTACGTCGGCAGCCGTTCGGCCCGAACCCAAAGGTGCCAGGGGCACATCTGTCGCACTGTCTTCCAACAACATTAGGACGACACTGGCACTGTCCTCCGCTGGGGTCGCACACCGAGCTCAGGGAGCCCTGGGGGTCACACTGGCATGCTGAGTGAAGAAAAGCATCGGGCTAGTGAGTACCATGGTGCAGGACATGACCCTCCTGCTTCATCCCACACCAACGCCTTCCCCATGCAAACTGCTCTGCCTGCAAGCGCCATCCAGCTTCTGGGGGGCTTGCTCTACAAGCAGATGGGTTACGTACATAACGCGGTCTCGTGTAATAGGGCAGAAATGCTGAATATGATGTTCTTGCAGACGTCCGTCATGGGGGTTTTCACAACACTCCTGCTGTTTTCCAGACACCGGTACCTTTGGAAGGTTTCCCAAGCGCTGTTCGTGACCACGTCTTCACCTGAGCCTCCCACTGTGAATATGTCCAGTGATTTGCAGTACGGCATGAGAACCAGCTACAAAGCAATTTTGCAATGACAAAATTTCACTATTTATAAATAGCCTCCACCAAAATTGTGAAAATTCAGTATTATCCTGCCTCCTATCTTTTTTTTTTTTTTTCCCAAAAAGCAAAGAGACAGACAGAATTTGGAAGGAAAATGACAGTATTTCTCTATTTCTTGATGGAATAGTTCTAGTATCTACCAAGTTCTCACCAAATCTACCTAATTCTATGCATTAAAAAGAAAAAGGTTGACGCTGACATTCATGAACATACATGGCACACATTAGCCTCCTCAAAGAAATGAGAGGTCTGTGGAACTAGCTGCAGTCCTATAAAATACAGCAAAAGCCTCTTAGCAGAAAAACAACCCATATACTTTGAGACTGAAGAAACCTGCGCTGCTTTAAATTGCTCAGTTAAAATCTGGCTTTGGCCTTAAACAACAACATTGTAAAATCTTACTTTGGGTTTACACAAATGCATGCCAGAGGAGATGCAAACTTTCAGCCTTTTAAATACACTTTGACCCCAGTGCATCCCTGAAATAATTTCTGCTCACAGAGTCAATAAGTGTGTAGGGGCTCTCCATCTCTGTATCCACTGAGGAGTACTGGGGCAGCTCCAGGCGGATGGTGTAATTCAGCCCCTTCTCGAAGCAGACAGGCCGTGGGAGAACAACGTATCTGGGTTATGAACAGGAAACAATTCTTACTTCAAAAGTCCATCACCATAAAGTGTTTCAGGTAGCCCTATAAAGCAGTTGAGACAGCGGAAAGCAGCCAAGACGGGGCAGAACAAAAGCTACAATGTGGAAGAGGCAGTTTGGAGGCTTGTGCAAGTCACAACCGGAAAAGCTTATCAGCAAGGCAAAGAGTTGTACTGATGTCCACTCACAGGCTGTGCAAACACTCCCGTGCTCTTTATTCAGTGAACAAAATAGATCAGGAAATGAGAATAAACTTAAAAGCTTTGAGTCTACAGACACAATGCTAAGTAGGTTCCTATAACCCCCTGGAAATTAAGTATCACCCATTTTCACAGAAGCCACAGCAAACTGAAAACATGACGTTACTATGTTTCAATCTTTCAATTTTTTTTTTTTTTTCCTCTCCTTTTGGCCCACCCAGTTATACTGACCTGGAGCCAGGTGACAGTGAGACGACCTGATTATCATCATCAGGAACTGTATTGCCACACCGGCTACCCGTGGGAATCTTGCCTGGGCGTGAGACGCTGATCACAGCTTTTTCCCACTGATCCGGCAACTGGGGGAAAAAAAAAGGCTGATCAGCCTCAAGTGACAGCCAAAAGCTCCTGGGAGTATGCAGAGCTCAGGCCAGGAAAAGTGTGTGCACTGGTGGTCACTGTGCTTTGAGAACAATGGGACCACAGCTCCAGCATCAATGGGGCATCTACCAGCCGCAGGTTTGGGCTGAGACAAGGCAAGTGTCCCTGAGTATCCTCCAGCACAACAGCCTCTCTTCCACCATCCCTAAAAACCGCAAGTAGGTGTAGGGGGTCAGCAGCCCCATCTGCAGAATGGCATCAGCAGGGAGGTTGTCGACCTCCTTTCCCCCCACCTCTGGGCACTGCACCTGAGTATTTCACTGCAATCAATTGCTGCCAAGGTCTAGGTAAGAGGCTGGGGGCTTGGTATCTCTTTCCCTTCACCCTGTGAATTATCCACAGTCAAAACCAACTGCTTGTAAACTCTTGGCTGCAGGCATTCAACATCCAAGACAGACACTTTGTCTCCTAAGGCACATAACATCAATTCCACCAATTAGAAGGTTGTCTGACTAATGTCAAATTTATATTCTAATCGGTCCTGATAGGACTTGTCACTTTTTAATTTGCTCACTGAACAGGTGCTGAAACAACAGAATAATGAAAAAAAAAACAACCTGTAAAGCAAGTAATAGTCAACATCTTGGACCATCTCAGACATTTAACTAAGCATCCATCCTTGTCTTTTGAGTCCTGATGAGTCCTGGAAGTACTGGGCTCCCGTAACTTGTGTGCTGGGACAGGCAGTGCCTGCCGAGAGGCAGCAATGCCTGTACTCACAGGCCTACCTGTGGCTCATAGCGGATCACAATATCATACTCCATGGAGTAGGGGATGTTGTCGATGTAGAATTCCAGGTATGCGCCCTCAGGGACCCTTACAAATCCTATGCCTGTCCACGATGGTGTGCGGTCTGACGTGTACTGACGTTCTATTACATTTACTCCCTACAAAAATAGGGAACAGACATCTGAATATTGACACATGAAATCTGTGAGCCCCCTGGGAGTGCATGAAGTGAAAAGTTCTGCTGATGGATCACTTCTGGATTGCAGCATCCATCATTTGCACCCCAGAGAACATGAATTCCCTTTAAAAACCATATGCGTGCACACTCTTGTCTCTCTGTTTAACAATATACAAAAAGTAAGAAAGATAAAACAACACCATAGAACTCTTCACCATTTCTCTATTATGGTGGAGAGTCAAATTTAAAAACCTGCTGTAACTAATCCACAAGCTATGACGTCTTGTTCACCGTAGGACTTTCATATCATACTTGTAGCAGTAGGATTTATATAACTGCTCTATTAACCACTCAAGAGAAGTGCTAATTACTTCCTGACTATACCAGACTGCTCCAAACCACTGCTCAGGATGACATTTGAAAAGCAGATCACAGTTGTCCTGAGGAGGGAGTCACTAAATAACAGATCCTAATCATTAGTAGATATTTAACAGCCAAATCAATATGCGGTCACTTCTTGCAGTTTGAGATGCCAAGTTTTTATCTGATACTCTTTATATACAACAAAGGAAAAAGGCAACAGAAAATGGAAATGTGTGGTAGTCAAACTTCCCGTTTCAAGCATATTTGCATCCATGAATAGTTCTCTCCATTGAACAACATCCTGTGCATTCCTCAGGAAGCTGCTTCAGTAGAAAGGGATGAAATGTAAGGAAGTGTCTCTCTGTATATACCTATCACTTCAGGATGTCCCCTTCATGTATTCTCACATTCTTTGAAGATAGCTTGGCTGTAAGTTATTACCCTTTGGCTTTGCACAAAGGGTCAGAGCTCCCCAGAAAGGATGGCAGGAGGGATGTGAGCAAGGGTGTGCAGCTCTGGGGAGCACGAGGGCTTGGCACCACCTGAACATCCCTTAATGCTCTGTCCTTTCATTTTGTACTGTGCTGGGCCCCTAGATGGGAATTCAGACTTTTATTCTGCCACCAGATTTGTGAGAAAACCTTTCAATATTAGCATTTTTTTAAATGCCTGGGTTTTTTTCCTGAAGATTTCAGGAGGCTAAGCAGTGGCACATCCCCTTGCTCTGCTTGGCAAGGTGGGTTTTCACACCAGGCTCCTCCATCCCCAAGCCTTGGCAAGGCTTCAGGTACCACCTCTCAAATCAGGCAGACACAAATGCACCAAAACCCCTGTGCTAGTCTGTCTTCCCTCCCTGCAGTTATCCGAAAGCAAAAATCCTCTGCCTTGGCTGAAACTGCAAAGTGGCTGCATTTTGCCTGAAATAAATTTGGAGACCAGCTGCCCCAATTGTAGGCAGAAAAGGATCTGCTGCTTTAGAGAAACCATTATCTCATCTCCCTGACTCCTTGCTGGAGGCAAAAAGAATTGATGTAATCATCTAGCTGCTATTAATGAATCAAAAGCATGGCTGTGTAGTGGTGAATGGCAAGAGCCAGAGACCCTGATGTACCATGCTGGCAGGCAAAACCAACTAGAGGCAACCTCACTTATAAAAACAGGGGTTTTGCACAATCAACTATGGTTTTAGTCATTAATAAAAGAAATGCTACTGATGTACAGAAACTCTAAAAGCTGCAGCACTCTGTGTGTGTGCTTTGTTCCCTCCTGGTTTCAGTGGCACCAAAGAGAAGAGCCACCATTGGTGTCCCACCACTCCTGTGGTGAGAGAGGGAGGAGAACTGGGGGCGGTGGTTGCATACGCAGTGGGGTACAGCGAGAGCTGCTGACAAGAAACTAACTTTATTGTTGTTATCAAACAGGTTTAGAAAGAAAAAAAAAAACAGTTTCTCCCCCTAAATGTCTATGTTATTTATCAATACTAAGCTGGAAGAGATACAGCTTGACAGTTTGCAGTTTTGTGGTTTCCACATTTTCATTGCAAGACAATCACAGCATATAAAACAGATGCTTCCAACACCCAAATGGTGAAACAAGTCTCCCACAGCTGTCCCGACATACCAGCCCACCGAACCTGCTACTCACAGGACCCAAGCTGGCTTCCTCTGCCTCGTAGATGTAATGATCAAGTGAAATGAAGTAATAGCCAGGCTCCACCTGGTTGCATTGACGTCCAAACATGTGGGGCCGGCATTCACATTGGCCAGACTGACTCGAGCAGCTAAAATGGAAGAGCAAGGGATTTACAACACAACTTGGCTACAGGCTCTGCATCTGGACCATCTGCAATGTTAAAACAGCAGCATGGTTCTGGGCAGAGTCTTGGCTCAATCCAACTAACATTCTCCCCAAACAACTCCTAGACTCAGACTGGGAGCGAGCATGGGCCAGGGACCATTTCCAGTAAGCAGTTTGCATGTGGTTTCCTCTCTTTGGATGGTGAGAGGTTTTCATGCCAGGGGTGTACATGGTTCCCTGGGTCCAGACAGCACTCCTGGGAGAGCTTCACTTGCTTCCACAGAGAGCCAATAGGCATGTCTGTCCTGCAAGTCAAGGGCAGCGTTTGGCTCCAGGCTTGCAGGCCAGGTGAGCAGTGTATCTGTTTGTATGGGCTAAGGCAAAGCAAGAACATTCAGGACTCTGCACGCCCTGGGACCTTAAATGGCTCTCCTGTGCTGTAAAGCACATCCTGAGAGCTCACCCACCAACAGCTATGGACAGGGGAAAACCATATCTGGCTGCTCTAAAGCAGGATGGACACAGCTGAAGACATAGGACAGACAGAGACAACGCTGGGGATGCAGGTGGTGTGTCCAGGGTTACATACAGCAGCTCTACTTCCTTCAGAACTAGCCATTTTCTTTTCTCAGTACAGCTCTATCCCTAAATTGCCCTTGGGTGGTTTTACAGTCTCCAGAGGGTCTGCCCCTCATTATTAGGAACCTTTGGGTAGGTTGTATTTTTGTGCATTTCCAGTCACACTTTTTCAAAGGAAGGTTTTGGGGCCCACCAAAATACACCCCTTTCTTTAAATTTGAGTGAAATTTAGAAACACTTTTTAAACCCAAACCCCTCTGGTTTCCATGGGAAATCTCCAGGCTTCTTGAGCCCCAACTCTGAAAAGCAATTTTTAACTGAAACCATTTGTTTAAATTAGAGTGTCACTTAAACATTCACTTTGAGATCCTCAAAGTCCCCCAGCAGGGGAGCTGGGAAGTTTTTGCTCCAGGAATGGTGACGAGTCCACCGCCTGGTTTACAGTGTAGGGATGAATTCTGTGCGAGGTGCAGCTGCCCCAGGCGCTGCATCCCACACCCTGAACCAGAGCAGGAGGAGGCAACTCAGCAGCTAAGGAGCCCCGGGGGGCTCTCCCTCCCCACTGATGCGGGAGAGTGAAGCTGGGATCCGGGGCCAGGCTTCGCGGCTGTCCTGTGGCAGGAGGACAGCACAGCTGTGCCCTGCTCGAGCTGGGTCACGCACGTCCTGTCTCATCCCGTCCCCTCCTCTCCCCCCGTGGTTTTGCAATCGTTGGGCTCAGCACATGGGAAAGAGGCTGCAAACCCTGCCGGGCTGCGGCTGAGCCATACCCCAAAGCCCTAGAAGTGGCCGCGCTGGGGGAGCCATTAGGAGCTGAGCGATCTGTGGGCGGGGAGCAAGCACGGCGCAGTAAATGACCATGAACAACCATGCCACTGTCTGCCAAGGGGCCACAATTCACCGGGGAGCAGAGAGCAGAGATAGCCCGCTGGACATTCCCACAGGGTTCCCCGCTGCAGATGGAGTGTCTGCAGGCTGTGATGCTTTACAGAAGTCACACCCGGCTCAAACTCCTCCAGTGTGTTCTCGGGCTCCAGCAGGAAACAGTTTGTCCAGCCTCACCAAGTAACTTCTGTGGCTTTAGACAAAAGCAGGACGTTTCAAAGGGTTTGTGGAGGGAAGCAAGTCGAGGGGGAGGAAGGAACATGCTGCTGTTGAAAAGCCTGGGGTTAGACATACACCTAACACACTGAAAACTGCTCTGGTCAGAGAAGCAGTCTAGCCACCCAGCACTCTTCTGACCAGACATTTAAGCTGGGACCTTCCATGATCTCACTGAGGGACGCATCTTCAAAATCTACATTTTTCTCTAGATCACCTCCACAGTGGGCACTTCAGGTCCACATCCCACCCCATGAAGCACCACTGGAGCAACACAGCAGAACCATGCAGCTGGCGTGCTTCCCCTAGTGCCAGTGGACAGACAGACTGGCCATAGGGCCAATTTGAGAACCAGCTAAGAGCCAGCCTGACAGCCCATGTCACCACCTGATTCCTACTTTGATCCCATGAGAGCAAAGCTTTGACACCCAGGTTACTGCCAAGGCAGAGCTCAATTCATGGCTGGCTCCTACCCTGGCTGACAAAGGCACAGCTACACTAAAGACAGTTTTACGTGTTCACCTGCACTGGTGGCACAAACAGAGGCCGCTCAGCACAGAAAAAATATGAATGACTCTGTCACCATAGCTGCCACATTCTGGATCAAAAAGATGTTCTTAAACATCCTCCTCCAGAGCACACTGAGCCGTGGATGTTTTTGTCATTGCAAATGAAGCAAAAATCACTGGGGTGAATGATTACAGAAAAGTAACTGGACTGAAACTCACTTGTTGTTCAGTGCTCCCCCTTGGTCGCAGTCACATGGCCGACATCCATCCATGTCATTGCTCAGGCCCCAGTGCTCAGGCTGCAGGAGGAAACATCACCAGTGCTGTCACCCAGTGCCAATGTAACCGCATCCACCCCAAAGAAGGCACATTTTGAAATACTCAGCAAAAGCTACCTCGGACTGTCCCCCAGCCCATGAATCCTGCACCCCTGGTTATGGGTCTACCCCCAAATTCACCAACACAACTTCTCCACCTGCTCTCATCCACCTTGTTGACCATCTCCAAGGCTTGAGAAAACACGCACATCTTTCCATCTAGCTTTAAAAGCAAGGTTCAGGAATACCCAAGCTCAGAGACCTCAATTCTACTGGATCATTTATACCAGTCTGGGCTCCCAACCCATGAAGGTCTTGAAAAATCACAGCACAGCATGTCACAACACAGCAGATGTGCATGTGGGGTGGTGGGGCTTTATGCAGGGCATGGCCATTGCAGGGCTGCTACTCTGCAACTTGCCTGTTGGACAGACAAGACTTGTTTAGCTTTTCCATGTAGCTCACTGATAGATAAGACAGCCTGCCAGTGTTTAGACAAACACATCCAGTTATCTGACTGTGTGTTTCTATAACACTCCAGCATGCATAAACACTATATGTAAGTGTATGCATATGAAATAATCCCTGCCTAAAATAACGGCCTGTACAGAACACGATTTTTGGTAACACTGCTTCTCTGACCACTCTGTCTTTCACTACAGTGAGAGCTCCAGCAGAACTGCCCCAGATCCTTCCATTTCACAGAGCAACAACTACATGTCCTCATGACCCACTGCTTACAGTCCCAGAAATTATTCTGGATGTTCTTGCCTGCCCTGATGTGCCTCCCACCTCCTCCTGACACAGCGTGCTTCATGGCTCCTGTCATCCCGCAGTGCGTACCCCAGCCTGAACACCAGGCACCCACTCGCAGGTGGCCAGAAGTGTCAGCCAGCATCTTGCTCCACACTCACTGCACACCAGCTACCCTCACACCAGCATCTCCCACTTTATTTTACAGTAAGCAACTTACCAGGCAGTGACTGCACTGCTTTCCTGTCACCAGGCGCTTACAATAGCAGTTTCCTGTCTCTGAATCACAAGGATTGCCCCCAGGGTGGGTACCCAGAGGATTACATGCACAAGCTAGATTGGGAAATACAAATAGGCAGGTCAAAAGCCAGGACTGGAGTGGAAAATACATTTTGGACAGCATGCAACTTAAATATTTACATTAAAGCTTCCCCTGAATTCCCCAGGCCAGAGATTAATTGCACATTTTGCCCACCACTCATCCCAGTAAAACTTCCCTGGCTTAGAGTGGACTAAAAACTAAAACTAAATACAAGTAAGGAGGATTCTGCTATTTCCACCAAATACACAAGAAGCATCATCTGGGAACTTTAAGGATGGGTAGACTCCGAGCTATGGGACATCTACAAGAATGTTTCTTCTTTAGCAAAATCACAAAACAAAGGAGAAAAACCCTACCCCATAAACCAACTTCTCCGAGCTCTAACAGATCCTCAAATAGCCTTTGATCACACATAAAGGAACATATGTTTTTACTCACACTGACAACCCTCTGGGTCATCAGCACTCAGGCCATAGAAACCTTCTTTGCAGAGGTCACAACGCTCCCCTTCAACAAATAATTTACAACGGCATTGTCCGGCAATGAGGCCGGAGGAGAAATCGGTGTAGCGATCGCAGATGCCATCATTTTGGGAGCCAGCTGGGTCACAGTCGCAAGCTAAGAAGGAAGCATGACACATGTTTTATTGACTGCTACAAAAGAAAAGGCCAAGTCTCACACTGAATTATTTAAACTTGGCTGCTATGTAGAGAAAGTGTATCATTCCTGCAACTATTAGACTTGACATGGGTCGAACACGTTAATGACCAGATAAATTTCCAGATTCTTGAAAACAAAACCCAACCAGGCTTGCTCAAGACCTCCAAGGATCTTTGTTCAGGAGCATGGAACTGGCCAAAAGAAGGCCAGCAAATCCTAAATTCTCCAGGGAAAAACAGGAGGGCCACAGCTGGGATGTCATGGCCATTCCCATGCTGAGGAGTGGGGCTGCACTTACGCTCACAGACATCAGGGTCCCGTAGATCTCTCTCCGGGTGCTGAAAGTAGAAGGGCTTGCACTGCTCACAGTTGTGTCCTATGGTGTTGTGCTGGCAATCATCACACACTCCCCCACTGGTATTCCCCGTTGTCATGTACACAGCCATGTCAAAGTGGCACTGGCTGGAGTGGCCATTGCAGTTGCACTCTGTGGCAAAGACAGAAAGCAAAGTAAGAGTCTGGTCCCAGGGGAGATGCAAGTCTACAGAAAAAAACCACATTGAACTCAATTAAAGTACATGCAGGACTTTATATATTGCTGCAAGTTCCCAAGAAAGAGCATGTAACGCTCACACCAGACTCCACTGCTTCATTTTACTCAAACTCACTTTTGCATGCGTTACTATTGCGGCCTTCAGCCGGTCGCCAGGGTAAGTCATGGTAGAAATCCAAACACTGTTCACAGTTTAACCCTTTGGTATTATGTCTGCACATGCAGTGGCCATGGACCTGTCATTAAAAAAAAAAGGAAAAAAAAAGAAAAAAAAAAAGGGAAAAAAAGGAAAAAAATAGGTTATAAAAAAGGAAAGGAAGAGAAAAAAAAAAGGGTGGGCAAAACCCAAACAAGTCATGCTCCAGTTAACAGAAAATATAGCTAGTATATAATGGATATACTTTTGGAGACTTTAAGGCACGTAACTGCACATAGGAAGACATACAGAGCCACAGGAGTGTCAAGGTACAAGTGTCCTCAAACAAATTTGTCCTTTCCTTACCAGAATTAGTGCCTGAATAAAAGCTATAAAAGCTTTCAGACATGAACAAGGAGACCACAGTTCTACCTTAATAATCACAAAAGCTTCTTAGACCTAAAAGTTAGCTGTTTATTAGCTGTTAATTAGCCATTAGTATGCACCTAGTTACATTAGCACTCACTAGCCCAGCACCTTCTTTCCAGCCCTACCTTGGTTCTCAAAGCAAACAGACAGTTTGGATGGGTTTTATCCATCAACCCCAGACTGTGCCTTCAACACGTACAGAACAAGCACTACAAGCACTACAACAGTGATGGTGTGACAGCTGCTGCCATAGACGACGGGGATTACCAACAGTGAAGCCATGATTTTAAAGGCAAAGCCAGTTTTGCTACTGCTTGGGTGGAGACACTCACCAAAGTACAAGGCAATGGAGCATACCCAGCATCCTGTGGCCCCTGGGACAAGCACACAACCTCCCTGTATGCCTCCACATTTTCATCCAGTTAATAACTCACTCATTAACAGGGGTGCTATTACTGCTCGTCTGGCAAAAATCACAGGGAAAAACAGAACCTAGAAAGGATGTGGCACTTGCACTGCAGCGAACAACACAGGCAGCAGGATTTTCCTTCAGAGACTGCTGTTAAGTGGGGCTACAGCCTCCACTTCTCACCTGACAATGACCAATACAAACACAGGTCACGTCTGATTCACAAAGGTGTTACATCCTTTGATGCCTCTATTCACTGCAATTTCAGGATAATGAAGTTGACTCACACACCCCTCTCTGGCCCCATAGGGTTACACTCCCTTTCTGCATTCCTGCCTTTTAAATTCATCAGCTCTTTGACATTATTAGAAAAGGAATGCTAAAATAAATTCACCAAGCATTCTGTGCTCGATTAACATCAATACTGACAGATACCTTTGCTGAGGAGGAATAGTTTTAAACTTTTTTTTTGTTTGAAAATTAAGGATGGGGAGGGGTGGGGGCAGAGTGTCATCTTTAAATTTGTTTAAATCACTTAATAGGCACAGACAGGAACAGTGTTTTGCAGAAAAGTGTAAGTATTTACCATTCCTTCCACTTCTTCATTGAAGCCATCCACTGGCGCACATTCGCTGGCGTGTCCATAGCAGAAACAGTTCCCACGAACCACCATGTCATAGATGGCATAATAGTACTTCTCTCTGATCTCCATCCTAGAGTCCAGGAGATTGTCTCCCAGCGTGTGCAGCTTGACGAATTTGACTCTCAGATTTGTGATCTTTAATAGGTCTGCAGGAGACACAAAAGAAAAACACAAAAAAACCAAACAAAACCAAACAAACAAAAGAATTTCTGAATTATTTACCAGATATTCTACTGAATGGAAGGAAGCCAGGAGTGACTTCCAAGGCACACTTCCTATGGGCAGATTAGATCAGATTTAACTTCAGCACTTTTATACTAAATATCACATTAATTCATACTCACAAATTAAAACAAACAAACAAACACACACCAATTTTACTACAGGTTGATTACTGTATAAGTAATTTAAGCTTAATCAAAAATACTAGTCTATTTTATTGTAGACATACACAAGCACAAACACAGATATTAAAGGCACACACAAAAGTACCACCAAAAAGACACTGGTTCTTTGGCACTTTAAAGTCTAAGTTGGGCAAGGACCTGATACTAAGGAACTGCTGACTTTTTAGAGTTACAAGCCTTTCGGAAAAAAAATTAAGTTGGAAACAATACACGAATAATTCTTTTTTATACACCCAATTTTCCTAGCAAATATAATTAGTTACATTTTGCTGAAAGAAGCAATGCCCCACCACTGACCAAATACAAAGAAGTTCTTGAGGGATAATCCATGTGAAGACAATACGGCAGTAATTAATTCAGTCTACATATTCACTTTGTTATTATGAATCCTGTGTGATACTATGAATCCTTTCTTATAGCCTTGAAAAAGCCCTTGAAAAAAGCCTTGAGCCTTGAAAAAGCACCTTCTCATTTAAAATGTTGGCTAAAAAAATTCAACCGATACAGCAACCACCAGACACTTTAAATCCTTTCTTCTGCTCCCATTAGATTTACACTGAAGGACATGAACAGAAAGTGAGAATGCAGAAGAAGTCAACTTTAAGGTGGCTGCAGTTCCCTCCTGAAGCCAAATATCCCACGGAGTTTCTCTTTAAGCCACACTCAGCAGATCTCTCTACCTTTGCATTCCTGAATTGTCATGACCATACATGAACGCTACAGTAATTTGTGGTTTATCACTGCATTCAGGTGGGCCAGCCACACAGTGCTACTAAGGCCAACCGTTCCAAAGTCATGACTCTGGTGTTTTAAGAAATACAAGATGACCCCCTTGGTTTTAGATGGAAAAGCAAAATTATTTAAGCACCGTTGTAATGCTGTTTCTTTGCTTTCTAAATACTGCACAATTACCAGACAGTGTTCCGAGGCTTTTCTCAGCGACTGCATGTATTTTGGGGAGAGGGAGTCTTTAATAAAAATAAATCCTTATCACTTAAGAAAGGTGCAGCTACAGCGATGTGTGTAAGGGCAATCACTTGAGTTGACAACACCGATCGTTATTTCCCAGCATGACACTCTCTGAGTTGGGAAGAGAAGCCACACCACAAATGTATTCTTAGGACTTCAAAACTGTCACTGGGGCTAATGCATGCTTCATTTGTGGTTTACTGTTTTTTTTTGTAAATAAAGAAGCACTGAAATGCTTTCAAATGAGCCTGGATGGTAACTGCATACGTACTTTGAATCCTTGGACTGTATGGATCTTCAATTCGAAAAGCGGGATCTAAAACACGGTATATTACCTGGATGAAAAATGGTACAATGAACGATTCAGCTTCAAAAATAAGAGCATTTGAATTTGTACGGAAAAAGTCTATACAATAAACTTATGGACCTCTCCCTCTGTTGAAGGTTCAATGTCAGAGTATCGGGAATCACAAATTATATCATCCACCTTCTTCATGGGTCCAGTCGAAATCCCAGGAAATGAGCTCTCGCAGTCATATGCGAAATACCTATATACTTGCCACGTTTTTCCAAAATCGGATGATCTTTCTATCAACATTGCAGCAGGACGAAATGTCTGATAGTAAGAAAATCAAGAGAGATTTTATTCAGTATAACTTGCATCTACACTGAGTGCTTTTAAGTGTTAGCAATCCACATGTCTAGATTTTAATCTCTCTCCCTGCACTATTTCCCATTTTTGGAAATACAGGAAATATTTTTCTGCTGATATCCCACTTTCTGCTAAGAGAGAGCTCTTTGAAATAACAGATCTTTGAAATAACAGACATCAAACCACAGACTACCCACCTTTAAAACTACAGCACTCAGTGGCCAAGCACTTAAACACACAATAAATAAGCAAAATTGTAAGCTTTTTGGATTCAAAACCTGTTCTCAAAACTAAGGGTTAAAGCAGGGTGTTAGGGTCACAAAAGGATTTTTTTCCACTGCTTGTGAAAAGCAGCACAGCCTTCTTCCATGCTGTACCTCCTTGCTTAATTTTCTGCAAAGAACCTAATGAGTCTCCTCTCCTGCCTTGGGGACCAGGAGGCCTCTTCCAGTGCTCCCCCTCCAGCTCCACCACCCAGGAGTTCTTGCAGCACAGTTTTCTCTGATGCTCTGAAAAGCCCAGGTAGCGCTCTTTGTGTGACCACACTACCTTTTGTTGTCCAGGGTCAGCTGTCCTCTGTGCTGCATTTAGAAAACCTTCTTTAAGTTAGAGATTGAGAGGTTTGGCTTCATCTGCTCTTGCTGTATTTACCTCCCACAATCCCCAGTGACCCTCCTCCAGCTGGCTATGCCCAGTCTCTGGCAGGCTGCACATACTTCGCATAAACCACTGGCCTTCTTACCTATGTGTATTCAACTCTAGAACAACTAGCTAATGAGACTTTTACAAGATTCTTAAGCCCTTTGACTTAAAAAAAAAACAAGTTTCAACTTAGGCACTGCCTTTCAAAAAGCAGATACTAATTTAACACCTGCTTGCAACTACCAAGAAATGCCAACAGCCTCTTCAGTAGCTTTATGTATTAGGAGGCCCTCCCAGAGACAAGCACAAAAGCATTTCAGTCACAGCTGGAAAGAAATTTTCTTTCTGCTTCCTGTCTAAAAATATCACCCAACTTACAAACTGGTATCTCGCCCAACAAAAAAATGTAGCAACCCAGAGGTAAGGCAGCTCAAATGTGTACCACACAAGCAAAGTCAACAAACCATCATTAGAAGTATCTTTCTCACAGTCTTACTCCTGCTAGTAGACCAAGCCTAGTGGCACCGGGGCACAGCGGCTGCAGCACTTGCATTGGGTCAGAGGTCTCTCAAGGGTCCCTCGCTGCTGAGGTCCAGCAGGAAGAACCACTTTCCACCTCAGCCACCACCTTGAGGCAGGGGGAGAAACCCCAGTCAATGCCCCGGGAAAGAGAAACCAGCTCTCTTAGAAGCTAATGGGTAAAAATGAAGAGATACATGTGTCTACATGCGAAGAGCACGGATTAGCCCTGCAGCAACTGCAGCCCCTGAAACCTCAGCTGAAAGTTGCCACTAGTGCTTGCCTGCAGTTCAGGATGTACGGGACATAATCTGCCATTCCAAGACATCTGTTTTCTAAAGAAACAAAGACACTTTGTGTACAGATGTTTCTTCTTCCTGGAGACCTTTCCATTTGCCAAATGAAAACCAATACCATGGCCAATTTTTATTTTTTTTAAGAAAAATCCTTGCTACTGTATGATTTAGCTCCTGATCTTCTAGAACATGACCACCAGAAAGAGTCACCAACACAAACCCCAGCTTCAGTATGACTCCTCCTACAACCTCACTGGAGTTCAAACACAAATCAAGCCACAAGTCACAACTCAGTCTTCCGGCGCATCTTCAGTGGGACTTAATGGTTGGCAACTCTAAAAAATCCAGTAAAACATCTTAAATCCCAAATATCAAATAGACATGAAGGACCACCACCTCTCATTTCCTTGCGTTTCAGGGTCCTGGGTAAAGTTGTGGCTTCCTTACCTTGAAGGTCATAATGAGATGAGTGAAATGAAATTCGGCCTCCAGGTTCAGCTGGATAGTCACATTTTCCAAACCTGCAGGGGCAGAGAAAAGAAGCTGTGCTGCAAACAAGAACACCTGTCAGCCTCTACATCTAAATTTTGCCAAAGCTCTTCACTCCAATGGTCCAGAGACTTTTTTCTTTGCCACTTGGCTCTGCTGTCAAAAAGGGATATGAGGGTTAGTGCACTATGGAGGTATGAGGGAGACACCAAGGACCTGCTGAAGCATGTATCACACACGGGATTCCCATGCATCACCTGCACCAAACACATTTAGCCCAAAGATGAGCCTGCGGTGCCATTACTTCAGACTGCTTAACATGGATAACATCACCAGATGCAGGGTAAGGGTGGGGACAGCTATGGGCTACATCCTGGCACCAAAGCACCCAACAGATGGTACAGCTGGGGATGTCGAGCCCAGACCTACAGGGTGACCCCAGGCTGTCCTCACACACTGCAGCCCACCCGGCAGCAACAGAGGCATGGAGCTTCTGCAGCCCTAACCACACTGATGGCTGGTGGGGGTGGTATCCCACCTCCCTTCACTCACTCTGGACTCTCCTTTACAACTTGGTTTTGAAATACCCCTAAAGCAACTAGCACAGACTTGCTTTGCAATCATAAGGACTAGGAAATGTGAAAAGCAAAAGGATTTCCAAATTCTGCTGTAAGACTACTCATGGTCAAGGACTCTACAAAGAAAGGAAAGAAGAAAAATGGTTACAAATATTATTTTGTTGTGTGAAAAGACATCTCAAAACAGCTGGATACTAATTATACTGTAGTTATAGGGTTTTTTTTTAAGAATGAAAAATTTACACAGAGGAGAAAAGGTAGGAAAACTAAAATAATAAAGCATTTAAATTTTCAACCAGCTGTAACATTATGTGGAGCTTGTAGCAATGGTCCCTTCTGCTGTATGCCCGAATAGAAGAAAACATGAATTGGGCAGAAAGAATCATTTGTTTTTTATTGTTGAAGGACATTTTCATGACCTTATGAGCTAAGAACTTTTCTGTGTAAATGCTGCCAAGCCTGTTGCAAAAAACATGAATTATTTGGAATGCTAGAAGAGAGCTGCTGGAGAGAAGCGTCTTGCTTGGCTGATCTAAATGGTTAAAAAAGATTTAGTGAAAAACTTTCCTTACTGGACAGCAGAAATGTTACAAATATTACCATTTCATTTTCATATACTGTAAGACAGCTACTGGCAATGTATTTGCAGAAATCCCCTCCTCTCCAGCTGGCTTTAATGGTAGGACTGCTGTTTGAGAAACCTTGATGACTTGTTCTGTGTATGAAGGCATGCCAAAGGCATAACCATAAAAGTAAAAACAGCAGAGGAAAGATTAAAAAAACAAAACAAAACAAACAACCAAACCAACTTTTTTTTTTTTTTTTAACTAGCAGGCTCATTTCTGGTGTTCATTTTATTGTTTGGCACATGATACAGGAATTCAGAGAGCCCAGAAGGGAGAAGGCAGTTTGCAGGGTAAGAGATATCCCTGGCTTTGCTCTCCTGGGGGAAAGACAGGGAAATGGGAGGTCTGCAAGCAGTATGGCTGCCCCCAGCTCTGCGCCCAAACCTCCTCCTTCCACACCCTCCATGCAGCCAGGTGGCCAGGGAAGTCCTGCGGTGCTTCCTTGGCAGCGTCGTCCGGGGACATTTACTCCTGGAAGGCTGCTCTGCTCCTGCTGTCCAAACACGAGGGACATAGGGAGCCAGGGTGGAAAACTTCCTTTTAGGAAAAGATTCTTGCAAAGTGATGGGACTGCTCTTTCCAGCACTCTCAGAGGGCTGAGTGGGCTCCCTTACAGATTAAGGATTGCTCCAAGGCACACAAAAGCAGCTAGTTTTACTCAGCCCTCCTCGAACAGCATGATCCTTCACACGGCAGTAATCACCAGGCCAAAGATAACAGCAAACCCCCAGGTACCCTTAAACAAAGAAGAGAAAGCAGCTCCCAGACCAGAAATGGCTCCCAGACTAGAAATGGCTCCCAGACAAACCCAATACCATTTTCCGACTGCCACCAGAGCTTCAGGCGATTTGGATCAAATGTGGTGACAACATTTTCAATGCGATGACTGTCAGGATTGAGAGTATCGTGGAAGGGATTCTCAGAGTCACATATGAAACATTTTTTGTCCTCCTGAAACAACAAAATAATCAGCATTACTGATTCTATCCATGGGGCAGTAGGTGCTTCCTGCAGATAAGAGTATTTTCCATCCATATCACATTCCACTCATTTTGCCTGCAGGAGTCATCAAAGGTTTGTGGGTTGTGGTTTTTTTTGTTCAAATGATAAGGGTATTTACCTTTATGAATTAATGCAAATTGCTAAATGGAAAATATGTCAGGAATTCAATAAACTTTATTTCTAGAAGTATGCTCTCTATTGAAATTGCAGTTTCAGGAAACCTCTTACAGCACATGTATTCTGCAACAGAAGTCAGAACCAAAGGCAGCATCTACAGAAAATTGCTGAATTGCTTCTGTTCAAATGTACACATGTAAAACTGCACCTTCAACAACTTCTGTGAAATAACACTGGCTTTTGGGAGTTGGCCTGGAGACGCAAAGTTCTCTGTATTAGGGATACAGCCAGTGGGGCTCTGTGCATGTCAAGGGGGCATCGGTGACTTAGTGACAGAGCCCTTTCGACACAGGGTTAACCTCAAGCTATGCACATAAACCCAGTTTGCACACACTACAAGGTGTGCCCAGAAAAAAAAACAGTTGGCTGCAAGTCTGGCATGTGCTGCTTGGGAAAGCATCACAAAAACCCATCGTGACTAGCAGTACAAACAATACTATTTTTGATTGTCCCGGTGCCGAAAACCACCACTTTCTAATTTTGCAAAGTCAGATGCAAGCCAAACCAAAAGGGAGGGCTCCTGCCCAAACCACCTCAGTTTGATGGACTGGAGAGGCAGAGGAGCTTATCGCACTGCAGAGAGGGAGTGTCCGCACACCAGCAACTTGTCACCATCAAAAGCTACACAGGCATCATTCCTCCAGCAGGTTTATGGAGACAATTGTGAGGCTTTATCAGCCAAGAACGTGAGAGCTGGCAGGTCTGTGCCAAACAGGCTTTCCATTTCACTGATTTCATCTTCAGCGGCTCCTCCCAAGTCCAGTGCTTCACCACCCACAAGCCCTCCCAGACTTTCAGCAGAGAGCAGCAAGAGTGGGAGTCCCAGGGAAGATGTCCCCTCCTGGCTCCTATCCTTGAGCACCACAGCCCCTATGCCTCATGCTACAACTTGCTGCTTCTCCCACCAAAACGGGTTCCTAGAAGGCCCAATACTGCAAAGTCCTCAGTGTGGTCAAGACCCACGTTAGCAAGAGGATACTTGGCACCTTCCTATAATTTCTTCAATACCACATTATGGTTCAGAAGTAACCAGGGTCATCCCAAGTGTTGAACCTGGGCTGTGAGATCAGGAGCAAATGCACACATAAACTTCGGAAGTGATGCTTTTTACTACGGCACTTCATCATTTCTTGAGACATGAAAACACTGAGAAGTGCCTTTGTTATTTTCCTCTACCAGAGATATTAAGGTGGTTCAAGTCAATCCCAATATGTTCTGAAAACATTCCAGCAAAGCTAAACCCCATGTTAAATCAAGTATTAACCGTAATAGACTGAGCATAACAGTAAAACTGAAGGCGGGATGGGGGGGAGATACGGTAACTTCAGGACACGAATGGGCCAAATGCTCCAGCCCCTCAAGCAGGGCTCCTCCTGCTTCCCGTGGTTTTCCTTCCAAGTGCCAGAATCCGGCCCTATTGTCTCCGCAGTAAATTCGGCCGGAGATTATCCCCTTACTTTCTGTTCAAGGGTTCCACTTATAACTGATATTTTATTCTTCCGACCATTCCTTCTGCCTCAGGGATTTTACGTCCGGTGAGCTGCTTCTGGCTTAAACAGGAACGAGCTTTGTGTTTTCCACCAGATGTGAGAATCGACCTTATTTGCATCCGTGCGTTTGGAGACCGTACAAACGTAGCTCCATTAGGGGAACAGTGGCCAAAATACTACCCGGGTCCTACAGCCCACTCTCAATCAGGAAGCTGTCTAGACGGCTCCGAGTAAGTCTGAAAACTAAGTAGTAATTGAACCCACCACAGCGCATTCCTCTTATTAAACTCATTAGGGAAAGGTGGGTCGGAGCCGAAAGCGGCTCCCTGGACTCGGGTTGCTTTGCCGGTCCGTGGTGTCCCGCACACGGTCACGATGCTGGAGACCACCGCCCGCACCTCCCTCCGCAGGCAGCGGCTTCTCCCACCCCTCCCAGCCTCGGCGATCTGCAGGGGCGTGCGCCTCTCCCTGCCTCTTCACCCCCGGCCGTACGGGACGTGCAGCCCAGCCCCGCCGCCGAGGAGAGAAGGGCGCGGAGAAAAGGGGACGGGGAGGCCGGCGGCGGAGCCGGCACCCACCGGGGTCAACCAGGCTCGGGCCCTCCTTCCCCTGGGAGCTCCCTCGTCCGCCGGCGGCTCCCGCCGCTTACCTGTCCCGGGGGTCAATCCACGATGTCTGCCGGGTGTTATGATCGATGTAAAAGACTCGCCCGTCGAAGTCCCTCGCTTCCTCCCAGCCGGCGGGCAGCGGTAGCTCCGAGCTCTCCCGGCCCCGCTGCC
>JANHFX010009414.1:0-20886 GCA_027560015.1 Chloroceryle amazona
CTACCCCCTTCCACTACACAACCCTCTCCCATTCTTTTTTCCCCCCTTAAATAAGAATAAATACCTTTTTTTTTTTTTTTTTTTTTTTTTGTGCACTGCCATTGTATTTTTTTTCTATACAGAAGTGTTTTACAAGCATTAATTAGTCACATTTTGTAACTACCTTTGGGCACAGTAAATACTACTATGCTCATTCCACTCCTGGGATACAGACAAGGAGAGATTGTTACACACTTGGGATCTTGGAGTAAATGACTTGCTAAAAGCCAGAAGAATTCACAATCTAGGAGTTTTCTGGTCAGCCACTTAAATTCTTTCTGAATATCAGGTTGTATCTCTGGCATTTTTAGTTGTTTGTGATTTCAGATTTATTCTTAAACAAAGTCCCAGCCTTTTCAAAACCGCCAGAAAGAGCACACTGCTGCAACGCTATATACATCATTCTAGATTCACACCCAGAGTGCTGCTGAACTGTACAAGCCTTAAGAGTTCCCTGTATTAGCTCAGGCATTTAAATCCCTACTAAATATGCATTATCTGACATTATTTCATTACAAAGGGCATAGTATAATACATTGACCAAAGTTCATCTTCCAAGGGGCTCAAAGGACAGGAGGGACAATCCGCAAATGGATTGCAAGATCACGGAAACGTCCTGGGCAGGGAAGTGCATGTAAAGTTTGGTCTTCATCTGGCAGGCTGGGATGCACCTCTGCAGACAGCTGGGTGTTAATCTCTTCACATGCTGACTTCCACCAAGTTGCAAGTCGCTGGCCACATACGTACACCAAGGCACTACCAAAACGTGAACAGGAGTCTTTCCGTTGGACAGCAATGGAACAGAGCTGAATCCCCAGAGGAACTGCAATTGCAGAGTCTTGCCCTTGTTCCCCTCACAATAAGATCCCAAAAGTCACTCGTGCTCCACACATCTTCATAGTTTTAAAATAGTTACATCCAAATGCTTAAAAAAAAAGTCACTAAACTGTGCTGACTCTAATGAAAAATATCGAGCAATGGTTAAAAAAGGTTTTGTGTTTCCTTTGCTTTCTTGCATTGCTTGTTAGGCAATAACCTGAAGATTAATCTACCACACAAGCCTCTGTACAAACTGCTTCTGTGGTGGCTATTGCTGAAGCTTCCCTTTCCCTTTCCCTGTTTGTGTCTTTGTGAAATGTTTGATGTTTGCCACCATAAATCCAGCAAATCCTTTGAAACTCCCTCTTCTCCCATACATCATGACTCCAGAGGTGCCCTGTAGAAGGTGACCAGATGTGTACAGATATCCCAGATGACAAATTTCATTCATTAGACAGCACATTGTTCTCTGCTGAATGGAAAAAATTGAGTTTGTGGGGATATTTTTAACATTTGTGCTTTTATTTTTCTCTTTGCCAGTGAAACAAAAAGCTCCAACTACCCTAATTCCTTATTCTGTTGTGAGGTATAATGCTTCATAGGCCACAGCAAGCAGGGCTCTACCACATTTGGTGCTGCATAAGTGTACCCAGCCAAGGCAGAGCAGACACAGGAACAAACCGACACTGGCACTAGCTAACTATGAAAGCTGCAAATTAAATGTACTTCTGAAGTAGGGAACAGGTTAATAAGAGTGTAGGATGCTGTTTGATCTCGGAGAAATAATAGCTTTTGTGTCTGAGGAGAGTGTATTTCATCTGTGTGACTGAAGCAGCAGCACAGCAGGTGTAGCAACCCGTGGGGCTCCAGGGTGGGTGTCAGGGTAGAGAAAAAAGAGGGTGTACTTTCAGCTCAGCAGGGAGGTGCTGGGAGGGCTCTTCACTGCCCATGTTGCAGGCTGAGGTCATCTGCTGCTGTGACATCATCTGTAGCTGTGTAGCTGTGTACCCGTTTAACTGGATGAACAGGCTGAAGGACCCCTGCCTGGTTTCTAGATGGGATCAGAATGATGATTTATGACCCATGTATCACATCCTGTCCTGTTCCTCCTCCTTCCTTAAGTGAGTATTCATAGTTTGTTCTGAACACCACAAGCCACTGGACAGTCAGAGAGGCCTCTCCTGACTCTTGCTAAAAGGAGCATAATGCAAAGAGCAGGATCAGATGCCACATAAGGAAGCATCACTCATATACCCTCAGGACTAAATTCTGCTTGTGCCAACAGAGGCTGATTTTATGCTGTTAGTGAAATCAGCTGCAGAATTTCCTTTGGCGTGGGCTGTAGCGACAGACCTGAACAGCCCAGGAAAAGCCATGATCACAGATTACCTTGAACTGTCATTTCCTTCTCTGGTCCTGTCCACTCCAGGGCAGTGTCCTGATGGTTTGGCAGTTGAACTTGGACAGTTCCTGTTTCCACTCAGGTGACCCGCCATACCCTGCCCCCATCTTTCTCCTTCCTAGGCCACAGAAGATGTGTGTTAGAGGCTTTGGGAAATGAGACGGGAGGACAGAGGATAGGAGGGAGAGAGAAAACAAGCTGCAGTGGCTGCAGGCAGGTGTAAGAGGGAAGTATAAGGAGGAAAACCATCACAAATGATGGAGGAGTAATGTTAGAGCTGCACAAACTTGGATTTTGCAATGCAGTACAGAGCCCTTATGCTTGCTCTGCTGCAGAGCTGTCAGTGGGACCATAAGGGTCTTGACACTGTGGACTGCAGCCTGCAGAAAGCTGTGAGCTGCAGAGGATTTGTTCTACCTTCTTCTTTGCCCTTATTTCATATGAAATGGTCAGTACTTTTTATCCATATAACATTGCCACATAGCCACAGGGCAAAGAAAGGTTTCAGTCCTGCTCTCTACCACACTTTTTACCCTGAAAATGTCTGTCTTTCCTCTGTGTAACAGTTCTGGAACCAGAGGTAGGAGGAATCAGGCTTCTGACCCAGTACTGCCTCCCCATAAAGTTGTCATGTTGTCATAGCAGCATTCAAATATCATTAGGCCCCTGCAGGTGTCCTTTTCCCTAGTCTATGTATAAAATCAGAAGACAACCCCACAATTTAGGCATTTATTTCCCCTCCAGCCTCTCTGCTCTTCATTTCCCCTCCACCCTACTCAACAGCTGATCTCTGTAGTGGGAAGCTAAAAGATACACAACCTCCATGCCGAGGAGGTCAGGCACCAGGACTGCACCACAACAAGCTGAGACATAACAACTGACTGTTTTGATACTGGGAGTGCTGGGGAACAAACAATAATTTTAGCTTATCAATAGCAGCATGTCTCTCTCATACTGTTCACAGTCCTCCCATGTATTAAATCTCTCTGCAGAGCTTGAGCTTGCCAGCTACCCTTTTTTTTTTTTTTTTTTTTTTTCCCCTCAATTATATAACCAGTCTATTTCTGATGTGCTGGCAGCACACCTAAAATGGTGTTAGAAAATTCTTCTACTTATTAATTCTTGATTTAGGAAGCAACGGGCAAAGAATAAATAAATTGCTGATGGCCCTGTGAAGGGACAGAGCCCACAGTTAGGTGTGTTTTTTTCATCTGCAGATCACCAGAAAGCATCAGATGCACAGCTCTACCTCTCATTTTTGCCCATGTGGCCTATGCTTTTTCACCCTACAGTGAGGGGAGTGGAGCAAGAGGTTTCACATTGGTTCCACTCACAGGCAGAAGCCAAGCAGGTACAAGCGGGGTGAATTGTCAGGAACTCTTGGTGAACGTGAAGGGATAGCAGGATGCTCAGAGGGCAGATGTCCAACTCTGGTGAGCTAAATCTCTTTTTAAAACTCCTGGAAGGAGATCTATCATCTTGTTCTGATACCCAAATTTGGAGTAGAAAATTAATTTGAGCAGGACATGAAACTGTAATAAGTTGGCTACATATCAACTTTGATACGTTTTTACTTACACTGTCACCACAGGTCAGATCTTGATTTCCCAATCTTCTGCAGAACTGACAATACCACATTTTGTATTGTGTGGGTAGACCTGGAGGAAGCAGAGGGGTTTGGGAGTTGGAGCTTTTTGTTACACAAGCCTAAGTGGAAGCAGCATAATACTGCAAGCTTCAGACAGTAACTGAATGCATTTGCAAAAATCATAGAAAATAAGCAGGTTGGAAGACACGCCCAAGAGATGATCTACTCGGTTCCTCTGCCTCAGTTGTTTCTATTTCAATCCCAATAGCGATATTCTTACAAACATCCAGAAATGACAATTCCACTGTTCCCACAGGCCATTTATGACAGCACCCACAGGAAAGGTAAAAAAAGCTCAGTGGTAAAGTGATTCCAAGGATAAATTAAACAGCTCGGGCTTTTACTTAAGGTTGCTGATGCATTCAGTACACTCCACTGCATCTGTTATATCCTGGGCATCTTTTCAGTCATAATCTTCAGTGCCACGAGAGATACAGGAGACAGAGCTCAAGCTAATATGCTGAGCTTCTACACCAGCTGAGGATCTGGCCTGTTTGTTGTTTTTATAATGGCAGCTCAGACTCTGGGCCACAACTGTGTCACAGGAGGTTGGACTCTGAGGTTGTTGTCTCCTGAGCACCTGATGTCCTGCTTGTAACACCCATTTCCCTCTAGTAGATGAAGCCTTTCTTACTGATGCAGACCTTGGTTGGCTGCCACATAGACATTGGGGCAGAGTACTGCTAGCAAGTGCCCTTGAAAAGGACCCAGAAGTATCAGGAAGTAAGAACACGTGGGTTTTCTTAAGCGGAGAACATATTACTCTCCACAGATATGCCAAGGGCTGTCTTCTACCTCTGACTCATACATTTTGCAACCCAGTGGAGATAGCAGGGTAGTGCACCATGGAATTTGGTCACTCTGCTCTTTGTCTAGGTATCTATTAGCTTAAGAGTTCAATCCCTCATACCGGTTATCATCTAAATGCTCTGACATGTATTCATCCAGCTGGGCTAGCATCTGCCTGCTTGGCACAGGATGCTATTTAACACTGACATTGATTTAATACTGAAGGTTGTTCTACTAGGCTTTGTGGGTAGTCTTGATGCTGGAGTTCTGGAAGGGCAGTGTTGCCTGTTACACTGAAAAGCTTGTGTTTTCTTACATATGTTTGTGACATCCAGAAGTGGCTAAGGGACACATTTCTAATGAAAAACAGCAAATCAAATCAGTGACTGCTCTTTACTCCATCTTTCCTTCTACCGTCTCCCCTTCAATAGCAGCTTTTATGCCATTATTCCCTCTCATGACCTTTTTCAAAGCTTTTCAATTTCTCTCTGTTCATGATCATCCTTTCTATACACCTGCCTTGCACAGCATCTTCCATGCTTTGTGTGTTGCATGTTTCCAGGAACCTGCAACATGTGATTCAGCAACAGAATACTCCCCTTGTTTCACGGCCTGACATTGGGGATACCAGTTTACACTTTCCGTAATCTACTTGTTAAATTTCTTTCTCACTGTTCTTGGTGCTTTTTGTGTCTTTCTTGGCCCCTGGCATTTTGTTCCCTCCCTGCTCATCCCTTGTAAGCTCCATCTACCTTGATCTGGAGCACTCATTAGCAGGCTTGTGAAACCACTTGCATGTGTATGTGCAATTTAGTAGCGTGTCAGGAGAGAGAGTCTCAGACCTCTACAATGACATTTGGGTCTGCAGTTGCATATTAGACTGTCTTCTGGAATGATCTGTTTTCACGGTAGCTACAACTGCGGGGGGAAAGGAGGAGCTGCCTCCCACACTACCCAGGAACAAATGTGTATCTTCCCGAGGAAAGGTCCAACAACTTTTGCAAGCTCCGCAGGCACTTTCCTCTCCCCACACAGGCGGTATCCGGAGTCCTGCCAAGGCAATGGTTGGATACACAGTTTTGGAAATACTGTTACAACTCAAAAGCTACAGCACTATCTAGACCCCCAAAACAGAGCACACGCTGATCTTTTCACTGCTTGGGCCACTATAGCCTTCTAACTGTCAAAAGTCTTTCTTACAACTCTGCGGATTTCTTGCATATACTTTGTTTTTAGTTTTGCTTTCCATTTCCTGCTACATTTTGAGCCTACAAATGGCAACAGGCAAAGAATTTGTCAACAAGGCCGCTTACTCTACCCAAAGCTCTAAATGAAACCTCTTTTTGATGCTTCACCTTTCTGTAAACACGTGCATTTCAGCTCAAGAGTTTTGTTTTGTTAAGTATTATGGGATTCTGAGAGATTCAAAAATAAGTTTACTTAATTGTTTTATTGTTATCAATACCATTGATAACTGCATACTTTCCTTGGCTGGCAGACTAAACTTTGAGGTGAGTAACTAAATTAAGCTAACAATGGAAAAACAGATGGGATTAATCTTTTATTATTATTATTCATAATGAATCCTGAGATGTAACAAAAGTTCAAGGAAAAAAAGCTCAGGCTCTGGATCTGTTAGTCAAATGCCTTCATCTTCCTTCTAACACAGGACAGAGCAGAACTAACCGAGGCTGGTTTAGAGACCTGTCACTGATAGGTCTTTATTTAGAAGCCTTCAGATGTCATTTTGGGATTAGGTATCAGCCTTATTATTTTGGACAGAAACTCATTTGTATTGTACAAGGGCACACCACAACAGTCCTGTGAGGAGGATGGCACAGATCGGTTTTATAAAGTCTTTGAAGAGGCAAATGACTGTCTTTGAATGGAGAAATATTGTGATTTTTGGTAGCAGATTTGAAAAAAAAAAAATTAAGAAAAGCTTCATTCTGGGTAAAACATTTATCATCGAATCCAAGTGGTGGTAAAACACTGCAAAGTAGTAAAGCCAATGTGAGAAGTGATCATTCAGTGGGTTCTGTAGTCACAAACGGGAAGGAGCATCTACTTTATTTACATTGCTTTTTTTTGTTTGTTTTGTTTGTTGGTTTGGTTTTGGTTGTTGGTTGTTTGTTGTTGTTTTTTTAAGATTGCACTGTATCTACATTGACATGGTACACCTATCCATACTATTTAGACACACAACTTAAATAAGGCAATAAACTCTCCAATTCCATAGAGTTGTTTCATTTTCAAGCTAAGAGGCAGCAATATTTAATTATTATGAGGCTAATCCTACAATCATTATTCACTGGAACCATTTAGCACAATGAAAGAGTGCTAAATTGACTAGAAATAACACTGTGTAATGACTGCCAAGCTTAAAAACCAAACAAACATGAAAGCAAAGGTATTAAGATGCAGGACACATTGCTGAAATGGGATATAAAAACATGATTCAAGAATAAAATATCCACAGCAGAAATTAGGTTTTGGGGGTTGTTTTTCTTCCTAAGCCATACCACATTAAATTCCAAATTCTGTATTTAGATGCTTAATTTAATTTAATTTAGATCTGGACTGGTTTCCAGGTGTACTAAAATGTTTCTCCCAGACTTCAAAGGACTGCTTGCCAATGTGGGTGAGGGATGACCAATGTGGCCTATTAGTCACCTATGGATTTTCGTGTAACGTGTATTCATCCGCAGCTGGGAGAGTTGTTGCACTAATTCATCAACACAATCCTTTTCCTGAGACCAACCACAGCATGGAAATTGCACTGATGAAGCCACTCCAGTTTCTCCCTAAAAGCATACAAAAGGGAAGAGAACAGATATAATAATTTCAGGAGCTATAAATTCAGCACTAAGAAATAAAAAAAAAAAAAAAAAAGAAAAGCTAAATCAAATCACAACTATTTACATTCCATGGGCTATTGTGGTGAAAAATAAGTACAAAGAATGCTATTCAAGATTGGCTACTGAAATTATTTGCTCTTTTTACCTTAAGGGAAAAAAATAAAAAAGCTATTTAAAGATCAAATCATTTATAGTTAAATACAATCACTCCCTACACACCACATGCATTGCCTGTGTTCATTAAATAATGAGATTCTTCTTGTACCATGCAAAAAATGCCACTTTTTCAATACAGGAGATTAATTCTTCAAATTCAACTGTTATCTAGCACAACATTGCCCCATGTAATATTCATTCCATAGCTGCTGTTTTATGTCCAAATACAAATCTGCTAAAGCACACGGTTCATAGTAGTATCACATCTAAATCAAGAATATCAAAAAGTGGGGTCAGGCAGAAAGACACAGAGACTTATTTTTTAAGATAGCACTCGAAGAAAAAAAAATAATCAGGACAGCTAGTTTTGCTTTCCAGCTGGGTATCCATATTGTGAGCTCTCCATGGAAGAGATGCAGCACATGGAAACAGGCATGATAACTTCAGCTGGGATGATTATTTTTCATTGCTTTTTATTTTAATACTATGGTTTAGAAATGGCAATAGACTACTGTGCTTTCCATCATTATTGACAGCATCAGCACCTCCCTCATAAATTCAAACCAGTCCACCTGATCTTTTCTAGACTATGCCCATGTACTAATTTTTTGTAAAGAAAAAGACAATGATCTGAGTGAATGGGGTGAATGATCACCCCACTCAGAGCAGCTATTTCAGGAGGCACGCAGTTCTATAAAACTATGGGGCCATACTCTTCTCCCAATTCCTAATTTCAAGCCCAATTCAAAATTATGCAAAATAATAACCCACTTTATTTTAGTGGTTACATTTTATGCTCCATGTGATGAACCTAAAAGGTTACTGAGGAGGATGCCACCTATCTAAGATGAAGAGGACAAGGAAATTGTTCAGTGGCAACATGCAGTGTTGCAATGCACACTGCAACCATGAGAGCAGAGAAAGCTAATGACCTGTGTAATCATTTTCTATTCAAGGATATAAAAAAACCTGTTACAGACCTTTCTTATAAAAGCTGAAGTGATGCATCTTCATTTTCTTTTGGTGGGCAGTCAGCGTATATGATAAAAAGCTACATAAAATGAACTGTGGATACATCAGAGTCCAGCTATAGCTTTTTCAGTCTCAATAAACCCATTAAACTGAGGCAGAAATGACTCATTCTTCTCAATAATGTTGCTTCAAAGCAATTGACTGCAGAGAACCAGGATACTGGCCTACATAGCAAGACAGAAGAGAGTGTTACAAGAAAGTTTCAATTACACCTTTATGTTCATTACAATTATACCAAGTTCAAACAGATTTCTTCTTCTACTCACTGGACTGTATCTTGAAGCACAGTGTGGCACTCATCCAGTGACAGGCAGGCTGTGAAAGAGATATATTGGATATATTATATCCAGACATGTATGAAAGTCACTGTCACAGAGGTACCCACAAATCAAACAGCAGCCACTACCCGCAATGGGGGTTTATTGCAACCAGAGTTGCTCAGAGCTCCTTCTGACCCAATACAAGTTCATCTGTCTGTTGGCAGTTAACTACTACACAACTAATTCCTAAACCTTAAGTAAAGATGGACCAAAATGGACACACAGTCATAAAAGGGAAACCTCCCACACCAGAGTGCCCAAGATGCACTAACCAAGATTAACTCTAAGCCTAACCCAAAGCAGGGGTGGGGCAAGGCTCACTCAATCCACAGAAGTGTCCTTGGATGGAAGTGTCCAAGTGGAGGGTCCAACTGCCAGGCCTTCTGCTCTGCAAAGAACCAAATCCTCTGGCTCTTAGGCAGGACCCCATCTATACCCTAGTCAAGGCACTGTGGTCATTCTGCTCAGCTGAGGGGACAAGCCCAGACAAATCACAGACAAGCACACACCCCAAGCCTGTTTAATAAGGCGTCCAGACCCTGGGGTGACAGTTAAGCACCTTGAGGTGCTCTAACAGAGGTGCCAAACTGCTCTAGCACACCCTGTTTGCTTTCTCTGTTTTGTCTGTTTGGGGGGGTGCAGCACCTGCCACATTTACCCAGTACTTTAGACTCCTTCCCACAGTTGAACCAAAAGCTCGGTGTTCAAGGTAGAGCTCAACTGTAGGAAATGATCCTCTGTTTTTATAACAAGATTCCTGTTGCCCTTTCTATCCATTTCAGTTAAGCTTCACTCATACACAGCCCTTTTGGCAACAGTGTTCTTAACAAACCATTTACATTTTAGTTTATTGTGAAGTTTAATTACTGTAGTTTACTTTTTTTAAAAAAAAAGCGCTATTGATATTAAAATGGTAACTGGACCAAGATCATGACCAGTAAATGTAATTTTTAATGTAAGTTTTTATTATTTAATCATATAAATTTTTATGCTTTTAATATAAGTTTAAGTTTAATGAAAGAGTAATAACGGCTAATGCAATCTGCTTGTACCTCATCACAACCAGCCCAGATAAAGAAATCCCCTTTCATTATAGCAGCACTTGTATGGACACTGTAACGCTTACGAAAATGTTAGTTTCACAGCAATTTGCCATCTAAAGCAGGAAATGCTGTTCTGTGTAAAACCTAGAAGATAAAGCTGTGATTTCGCTTTTGTTTCATATTTATAATGCTGCATTTGCGACGCTGAGATCTCAAAAGGCTCCATTTTGCTCCTGTACAGAAGTATCTACAGATAAACTTGCAAAATAGGTCTCCCAGGAACATAGTCTGATTAAGAAGGGAAGAAAAATGACATATAGATGGGCTATTCATTCAAGCAGATTGGCACAAATACGTCATCCAAGAGGAATCTACTAATTTTAACCAGCAATTTCAATAACAGAGACTTTATTAAAAAGTGCAGCTGGAAAAAAAAAAAAAACAACTTTTTACATTATATGACAGGAAAAGTGACCAAACAAAAATGAGACATTTGAAGTTGGACTTTTGAACATGTGTGAGACATATGAAGGGGAGTAAGGATGGGTAGGGAACCTCCACATTTTTTATGGTGTTGGGGATTTTTTGGGGGCCTGCAGTCTGCGGTAAGCTAAGTCCTAAAAAATAATATAATCTGAAAGGTCCATGTTTTTTCCACCGCTAGAAAAGCTGAGTGCGAGTTGTACTCTTTCAGAGAAAGTATTGAAGCAACTGCTTTACTGTCTGAAGAAAGAGAGTGACTTACAGGTTCCTGGTGGGCTGTGAGCACACAGCACCCCTCCAACCTACAGAAGGAGATCATGTGCTGAATAAAGTTCAAGTTTGAGGTTAAGTGGCCTTCTGCATATAAAGTCACTCCTGTATTGGTCTGAATTAACAGCAGGGGGATAAAGGCAGACAAAAGATAACTTTCAGTGCTTTGATTTATTCTAATGCATGTAAAAAGCCACTTTTTGTTTTCTAAAGAATGCTGCTCTAAGGCAAGATAGCGATGGGTTGTAAATTACTGGATGTAAACAGAAAATGCAGGTATATAATATAATGGCAACCTGCGCTGCTTGCATGAAATAATAAAAAATGCATCCTTTTACTGATTTTTATAGAGAATATTGTCATATTTTTGCAGAATAAATTACATCACCTGAGAAACTATCTCATGGTGTGTAATGTCTAGTATCTCTGGCAATATTAGCTTTATGGACCAAGTAATAATATTATGTTAATAGCTGCTGATTGCTATTTGTGTACCAGACTATTCCAGTTCCATGGCGATGAGCATGCTCTTGGTGTCTGGAACAGATGGACAAAACACAAGAGATATTTGCCTTGATTTTAAGACAAATAGGATGGCCTGTTTCATTAATAATGTAAAATGAAAGCTCAGACTAAAGCACAATTCAATCTCCATTTCCAGTAACAGACAGGAAGTAAAAGTGCACATTTCTAAAGACGTGCATTGGATGCAACAAACAATTTACCCTAACTTTGAGGGATACCAATTCTTTGAATCACTTGTAAAGCCAGTGTAGCTACTTTTATGCTGTTAAGAGTGAAAACAATATTTTCCACCTCGCTTTCATCAATGTAGCTCATCTGCAGTTCTCTGCACAGGTGATACTTCAGGCTGGAGAGGAGGCAATTGCCAGCATCCTGCCCAACACCATTGATTCCCTACCTGCTGATTTAAACACCCTTCCAAAGATGACATCATACCAGTTTTCTATCATTTTTGGAGAAGAGAACTGAAAGAACAGTGAACGCCACTTTGCCTCATCTTTTGATATGACAAAGAAAGAGGGAGAGAAGTACACTTCAATTCCACTACGTTGTTTCTTAAGCCCTACCATGGGATAGCCCCTTTATTCTGCACTCTCATAGTGTTTCACAGAAATAAGGAAGAAAGATTAAGACACGAGAGAAAAGGTTGTACAATTCTCTTTAGAATGAAGCCTGTGATATTGGGAAAAAATTATCCCAGATCAATCTCATACACAATACAAGATATGATGTCATATGCTACCGCCAAAGTTTTTTTTGAACGACTGAAAAAGCAGTTATGTGGAGAAGAGATCTCTCTCACATAGAGCACTGGGACTGTAACAATAACAACCCTTTTCCTATCTCAGTGAAAATCCAAAAGAGGAAACTGGAATCTACTGCTTTCATGTAAGAGCTGCCAATTTCCCACTGGTATCAGAAGCCAGTCATGTTTGAAAAGGAAACAACCCATTGCTGCATAGCAAAGCTAGCAGGTGCAGGTGGCATGTGAACAACTTTCCCAATCTGCCAAGGTCACAAAACAGAAAATACAAATGGTTTTAAGGACAATCATTCAGTTCCTGACAGGTCATCTGAAAGCATTTTATTCACTTTGGCATCCCAAAAGGTTTGCAATAAGGCCACCAAGGTAGCTGAGGTGTTGGTTCACTGCAGTGATATAATCCCTTCTTCTAACACACATGAATATAATTCTGTAAATAACACATGTCAAGAAAGATTAACACAGGAGCACTGCAATTATTCAGACAAACACTGGTAATGCCTTTGGTCTCTTAATGAAGCCAGAAATCTTGTTCTGCTTCTCCTTGTCTGCTTCTCCTGTAGCACCATCTGTCCTGCAGACAACTTCATGATGTTGGACTGCAGCAGAGCTCTTTGAAAGGAGCTGCTGAGTGCTGCTGCCAGCTCCACAAAAGCTAATGTGGACCATCTCACTGTGTGGCTGTGTGTGTCTCAAGACGAAAGGAGCACCAATCGTGCAAACTGCTGAAAGTCTCCAGTGAGATTTCTCATGCAGCCTCTGCTGAGCGTGTCAGACCAGGTCAGTGCTAGGGAAGGATGTTAACCATGGTGTGCTGGAGGTACGGATCAAGTCCTCACAACCCAATCAAGAACAATTTCTGTCGGGCTTTTGCTTACCGTGCCCTTTTTACCAGTAAATAACACCCATCTACAGCTGTCCAAGGAATTGGGTTATACCACAGCAAATACAGAGATTTGAGTAGGTCCCAGGTCACATCTGAAATACACAGCTTGAGAAAATAACAGGAAATAGCAGAGCAAAGATGGTTTCCAAGAACCACAGACCCAAATCAGCACTTTGTTTTTACTGGGCATATTAAAAAATCTTCTCTGCTGGTCTGTGAAACTGGGTGAAATACAGCAGATTGACTTATATTTATGAAGAAATTTTATTTTTTAAATACCACCTGCACTTTCATTCTTTTCCCGTAGCAAAACCAGGTTGGATAAGCTAGTGAGAATGGAATTAATCTGAAAGATAAACACTGATAGCTGCACATACAAGACAGCATCCTTTTCTCTTCCTGAGGGACAAGTTCCTCTATCCTGAGATGGGTATCAATGGTGAAGAGGGAATAAACCCTTTTCTGAATTGCTTGGGTTTTTTTTTGGATATTGATATTTGCTGAGAGAAGTAGGCTGGAATTTAGGGTGTGATTCTTTTTGCTTTGTCAATTACTTCTGAGCTCTATTCAATAAGAAAAGCAAAGCTGTGTACAATGCCATTGTGGAACTCCATCTTTATTGCCTCAATAATTCAGTCTGTTCCTTTTCATTGGCATAAAACCAGATTTTCCATGCTCTGGCACTACATTTTTACCCTGGGTTCTAGAATTTAAACTATATGCTTTTTATTAACTTTAATATCCTCATATCTAGCAGAAGTACTGCTAAATGACTACCACAAACTGGTTTGAAATGATGAAGTCGTATTTCAGGGCATGAAATGAGAGAGTAAAAATCCCTATGCACAAGGCTTTGCCAGCTTCTAGGAGAAAAGAAGAAAAATGGGGAGGAAGAAAGAAAAATAAATTAAATGAAAGACTGTCTTTTTTATGAGCTATAGCTTTTGAATTTTCTTAGACACTTATCAATGAAATCAGTGAAATATTCAACATACTACCCGAAGAACACTGAAAGCAGTACTGGAAAATGTGATGTGAGATCTGAGCATGTAAAGAGGAAGCCTGTGTCTGCTGTGGGTGAGGTCTGTGCTTTTGGGCACCAGGGTCACACTCTACACAGCCTTTGGGCTTAAATCTTGACATTTTCCAAGATACAGACTCCTCCAATACATAGTATCAAAGGAAGACTATCAGGGTAGGGTAAACATGTAGTGATAACTTCTCTTAATTACTCTCCCAGCTTCCATAACCATTTGTCCCTTCTGCAGCCATGAACACAAACCCACGTCTACTGCCAAGGTCACACAAAAAGACCCCTTCCATTCACAGAATCACAAGAACCATTTTGGTCACATATTTGCCAAATATAAAGAGTATCCAAAACAACTTGTTTAGATTTATGTAGTACATGAAGTATTGATATAAACAGAAAGAGAACACTTAACCTTCATAATACTTAAAGGAGGCCTCAAGTTGGAAGAAATCTTTTATTTACCATACCTACCCAGCAAACTCATAGATGATACCCAAGGTTCAGTTCTAATCTGCTGGCAAATATTATGTTCAATGCAGGAAAATAGTCTATGGAGCCTGACACCCCCCATCCCCCCACTACTGCCTCTCTCGGTCCTGGAGTTGATCCATATGTTGGCTAAGCTTATGCAAATACAGATCTGAACAGTCAAGATACTTGTCCTAGTTTACAACAACTCCAGCACTCCTCAGGCAGGAGTCATATGAACACCCCAGTCATGCCACTTTAGAGTGTTGTTAAAGAGTCATTTGGCAGGTTTGACACCATCCTGAACTCCTTAAAGAGGGGAATCCTAATCTAACTACCCCAGTACTGTTCAATATTACACACTGCATCTGTTGAAAGCAGGACTTATGCCCTGCAAGCTGAATGCTTATTGGAATTGATGCTGGGGGAAGGCAGGAATTGAAGACAGAAGTCTACTATCTGTTATAGAGTAATATATGAAATGATATAAAAGCTGGGAATAGAGATTAACTTCCTCAGATTTAAAAATAATTTATTCTTGGATAAGAGCTGTGTTGTTGGATGACATATCCTAGGCTTTAGTCTACGTAAACTTCTTGTAGAACAAGCATTACTATCTAGAAGCATAAGTTATAATGGAACTGAAATATTATTGTTACAAGCCCTAGTGGTCGGTACATTCCTACTGAGAATTTCATTGAGGCTCTTCTTATCACACCTACCTACATAGATTCATATCACACCTACCTACACAGATTCTCATGTTCTCCTTATCTCAACAGTTATTTTGTATTTGGTGGAAAAACTTGGATAAGCACCTAGATAAAGCATTTTTGTGTAATCAAGGCATGTACATTTTTTTACATGCAATGACATAATCTGCATGAAACCTACTATTTTCTTTCTAAGTCTGATACAAGGTATGAATTACTCCATGTAGAATAAATTTTTATCTGGTGGTAGCAAACATGAGGTACCTTACTCAAATCCATGCCTGGAGCTAATGAGGTTTTCAGAGACAGAGGGGGGAAAACATAGAGCTCTTTATTCTGAAGAGTTCTTCTGATAGTTTCATTTTTCATTTAAGCATTTTTTTTCCCCCTAGGACAAAAGCATAGCCTGCCACTACTGCAGATTTCAACTGCAGGCTCTCAAAGAGCGAAAGGAAGGTTAATTTTTAAAGTCAGACAGAGCATCAGGAAAACAATGGAGTTCTGACCTATTGGAATGAAGATTTGATAAAAATGTTGGTAAGAACTACAGAATATTTTTCTGGTTCACAAAAAGTGCCTATTAAAACATCTAGATACACATTCAGGCAGATTGTTTTATTCACCTCTTACTGGATTTTGTTTTCTCATTCATCCACATTGCAGCTCCCACCTAGAAAAATACATGTATCTTACTTTGGAATTAATAACAGGTTAAGCAAAATTAGGGAAATCAATAATGCCACCTAACAAATAGTTTAAAAAAATCCAATCCACATACAGATTTAGACCAACACCTGGAATTATAACTATACGTATTTTTACCTAGTAAATAACCAGGTTCCAGATAAATACCAATGAATGTACCACAAGAACATGATGTGGTAAACCTGTACCCCAGCTGTCTACAAAACAGCTTCAAGGGCTGCAAGGTGAAAGCAGGTTTTAATGCAGATGGTTTTAATCCAATTTGAGATGATCTTGCCAGTGCTGGAAATGACCAAATCTGGAAGAAATGCCTTCAACTGTTCTGATTTCCTAGGGAAAAAAAGGCCTTTGTCGTCATATTTTGTGTACGAGTGCCTATTCGGTTGTCTTCACTTCCTCTTTGAGTAACTTCTGAATCCAGTGTCTGCTTTCCAACTAAATTTGAAAGTGAATCACAGCCTTCAAGATACAAAGTTGTCACAAGTTTAGTGGAAGTAGGCAGCCAGCTAAGAAGAGGAGATACAAATGGTGCTTCCAACAATGGAAAAGGATGTAACAACCCCCCCATTCTTATAAGACATCAGATGATACTTTTAGAACTGACACAAAGACCAACCAGGACAGGGGAAAAGCCTGCACAAGACACAAATCAGTTGGAAACCAGGCTTCACTGATTCCATTGCTCATGGACCTACTTGCTCATTTCTCTTAAACTTTCTTACCATGCAGAGAGCTAGGGTTCCCTAAATATCTGTTCATTCAATTTGCAATCCAAGTTATACTTCAACTACAGCTTCTTCTTCTTAAAAACTCCAATGTATATTTAATGAGGGCTTTTTTCCACACTTGGAATAGAACTCCTCAGTGCCCCAAACCACTAATCAGTTCTTCAAATACCCTGTTTCCACCTACCTACAATTTTTCTCAAAGTAAGAAACCATTTTCACATGTGGCCATATTTAAAATGTGATTCTGCTCACTGACCTTAGTTTGTAGAAGTCTTTGAGTCAGTGTTTTTCTTTCTGTTTGTTGAGCTGAGATATTCAAGTCCCCAGATGCTATTCATTTACCTTTTGTGCAGGTAGAAGTCTTGCTTGTGATGCCATATGCATTTGAATTATCAACAGGGCTTCCAGTTACACACAGGTGATTTCTTCTTCATCTGGCAATGCCTGTGGATAGAAATCACAACTGCAGAAGAGGCTCGCTACTCTTCAGATGTTCTAACAGAAGAGTTCATAGGAGTACTGCTGACTCGAGGCACAGCCAGCTGCCATCTCAGATCAGGATTTTAAACTGCTTTATTAAAATAACATCTAATATCATATTCTAATATGAATTATGGAGAACTCACAAAACCTGCTGAATGACAAGTCAGTGTTCAGCAGCTAGAAGAATCCATGTGGCTGTGGATGGAAAATCTCTTTCTTCTGCACATCTGGATCTGGAACAAAATATCTATCCACGTTCTAAACTAGCCAAGGGTGCAGCTACTGTTGTCCTAAGAAAACCAAGAAACAGGAGTATTTTAAGTTTCCAGAAACATCCACTTTAAAAATGGAAACCATACTTCTTCAGCAATACAAATAGTATAAGGCCCCACTTTGCACTTTTTCACAGAGTAAAATACCTTTTGGCACATTCTCCAATCCCATAAATGTGACTGTGAAGGAGTGAAAGTTAAACAAATGCACAGAACAGCTGTTAAGATTCAGCCTTCAACCCAAGAGTAGCGATCAGTATTGAGCAGCTGTATGAAGCAAATTTTGCACATTCTTTCACAGTGTCAGTGGCCTCATTTAAAAATCAAAGACACACACAAAGCCAGGTGCTCATTTTGGCCCCCAAATAAATCTAAAATTGCATCATTTTGATATTTGCAATTTGGCATGTACCTTCTAAAGGTACAAATACCTTGTTATGTCACAGACACTCAAAAATTGTGTGCATTTCATACCTCTTCAGCATCAAGTACAGTACATTCCACCCTCAGAAAGATACAGGAATGTTTAAAGACAGTGTTATCTGAAAGAGCACCATGACAACCACACCCAGGTACCATATCCACACGTAAGAGGCACAGCCTCGTATTCACTGCAGAGGAGAGGCATGCATTCAAATGGTGATAGCTGTCTTGTCACTGTAGAACTTCCATGAACCCAAAGCACACGTACTGCCCATGTCCTGTCTTTGCTAGTGTCCACTGAAATGAGATCTATCCCCATGTGAAGAAATTCTCAGCAATGTAGACATTCACAGCAGTGAAGACTAGTGACTCAGACATCTTTGTCTTAAAGGAGAGTGAATTTTCAGTTGTCTAACAAGAAATGAGTTCACACTGAAGATCTCTCTCTTACTAGAAGGTAGTAGTAGGATCCCTTTCCTCCTCCCAGCCACCCATTTTCATAAAATTGCTAGCAAGCTGGAAGACTGGAGTCCTCTCTCTTCCCTGTGAAGTGAGATGGCCAATGGGGTTTCACGTTACTAGCGCTGAATGTTGGAATAGACAGCACAGGATCATTTCTTATTAAGAAATAAGGTTTACATGAATCAGGCCCAAAGAATCACCCCCCACCCTCTTTTTGCACTAAAAAGATAGCTCTTAACCCACTGATCTATCTCTGACAGATGAAGGAGGTGAAGAAGCAATGCAAGTAAGTGATGTTGTTAACTGAGGATTAAATTACTCTTAGTAATTTAGTAGTCAGAGGGAAGTCTCTGAGGAAATTTAATCACCACACACTGCTAGTTATTAAAGGACCATGTTGAAGCTATGGCTGAGTGACTGCTTATGCAAACTTTGGAAAATCACAGAATCACAAAATCACAGAATGTTGGGGCTGGAAGGGACCTCAAAAGAACATCCAGTCCATCCCCCCTGCTAGAGCAGGATCACCTATAGCAGGACACACAGGAATGCATCCAGGTGGGTTTTGAATATCTCCAGAGAAGGAGACCCCCACAACCTCCCTTGGCAGCCTGTTCCAGTGTCTGTCACCCTCACTGTGAAAAAGTTTCTCCTTATGTTTACATGGAACCTCCTCTGTTCCAGTTTGCACCTGCTGCCCCATGTCCTATCATTGGATGTCACTGTGCAGAGCCTGGCTCCATCCTCCTGACACCCGCCCTTTACATATTTATAAACATGAATGAGGTCACCCCCCAGTCTCCTCCAAGATAAAGAGGCCCAGCTCCCTTAATCATCTCCGTGGCTCTGTGCTGGACTCTTTCCAGCAGTTCCCTGTTCTTCTTGAACTGGCCCAGAACTGGACACAATATTCCAGATGCGGCTTCAGCAGAGCAGAGGGGAAGGAGAACCTCTCTTGACCTACTAACCACCCACCTTCTAATACACCCCAGGATGCCATTTGCTTTCTTGGCCACAAGCGCACATTGCTGGCTCGTGGAACTTCTGACTCCCTCAGGAACTATGACAAAGTAATGGAAAGACAACCAACTTTTATTAATAACATAAATGATTGGAATTTGCTAATCAACAAATCAACACAAAGCCCTGCAATCACCCAGTCTCAGCAAATGTTTGTTTAATAAAAAGGTTAAACAACAGGTTTCATGACAATGTCTGCTGTGTCCGACAGGACTGGACTGTTACAGAAAACCTAATCTTGCATTCAGAGCTGTCCAGGTAGACTGCTGTGTCTCTGCAGAGCAGATAGATTTGTGCAGGCACAGGCTAACTGAAGAATTCAAACCATGGGGGGGTGGGGATAAAAAAAGCTGTATTATTTGTCTACAGGCTGTGACAAGAAAAGAAAATTAGAAAATTAGAAAATTAGTTCTGTTGTGGATCAAGGCTCACATGCATGTGTACTTTCTGGGTAGAGCAAAGTTGCAACTTACTGTATTTGAAGGATTTGTTGCTTTGCAAACTTTTAAAGAGTTTTCACATGCAGTTGAATGAAAAAAAAAATTTAAATTGAGATCTGGTCCAACATATATATTTTCAAAATGTGGGGCTGCAGGGAAAACAAATCAACAGATACACATCTACAATACAATTTAAAAGTAAAAATCCTATTATGAATACTCAGCAGAAATAAGCAACTCTGTGGAACTCTCTTGGTTACATTTTGATCATCCCTCTTCACATTCTGCTAGAAGATTAGAAGTAGGATGTCACATGTAGCTACTGTGATTCATTTCATCTTTTTTTTGTCTTTTACCAACGAAGCATTTTCACAGGGGAAAAAACAGTCATGTCATCAGCTTCTCTCTGCTGAGACTGGCTAATTGCAAGGTTTTGTGCTGATTTGTTGATTAGCAAATTTTAATCAGTTATGTTATTAATAGAAGTTGGTTGTCTTGCCATTACCTTGTGGTAGTTTACGAGGAAGACAAAAGTACCTCATGACCTGCTTGAAGACCACAGTTAGGGGATGAAGGATCACCTGACCTTCCAGGTACTTAAAAGGAGGGCCAGGATAAGATACACCTCTTCTTTGAATAAAACAATACAATAGCTTATTGGGAGTTAGTCTTGTTTGCAATACGATTTTCCTAGTTAGCCAAAACAAACCCAAATGAGAACAAGACAGATTAAATTCTGCCTTTCCACCATGCTGCAGACTTTCCCTCTACAGCTCTTGATGCAAATATTAAAAAATGTAGGAAATCTCATACAACCCCACATTAAAATTGTTAAATAACTTAGATACATTTTTAATTATCAGGCATGAAGAAAAAAGCTATTTGTTGCCCTCTTCAACATCTAAGCTGCTTATCATTGCAATGTTTAAGAGCTCAGATGCTGGGTTACTGGTGCCTAGCTCTGACTCCAGTATGGATGGGAGCTTAACTAACTGTAATGGTTTGAAAAGCAAAACAGCGAGGGACTCCAGTCAGAAATACAAAACAAGAGAAATGCAACGGTACAAAGAAACACCCCGAAACAGAGTCCGCATACAACCCGACAC
>JANHFX010009415.1:15470-31827 GCA_027560015.1 Chloroceryle amazona
AAATTTTCGTGTTTTCCCGCCAAATTTTCGTGTTTTCCCGCCAAATTTTCGTGTTTTCCCGCCAATTTTTCGTGTTTTCCCGCCAAATTTTCTCTTTTAGAGCGAAATTTTCCTTTTTCCCGCCAAAATTTTCGTGTTTTCCCGCCAAATTTTCGTGTTTTCCCGCCAAATTTTTCGTGTTTTCCCGCCAAATTTTTCGTGTTTTCCCGCTAAATAACTCATGAAGGTTCAAGTCTGTGGTTCTCATTCCAGGTAATGTCTGCTAGTGGGCAGACACTACTTTTTTACACTTTATAACTTTTTTGTTGTGGTGTTTAGGCTCACTTTCTTTTCTCTTTGCACAGCTGTTACGTTAATAACTTTATCTATTCATAGATCTGTTTTTTTTCTCTGTTGTTCCTCTAGCGATGGACTTACAAAGAAGACTTGCAACTGAAATCAGGAATAAGAGAGTTTGGAGTGGGTAACTGGGCTAAAATTTTGGTCCATGGCGACTTCAACAACCGAACAAGTGTCATGTTAAAAGACCGGTGGAGAACACTGTGCAGAACTGAGCAAGACTAACGTGGTCTACAGGAAGCGTGGTCTACTCTTCTTCAACTCTCTCTACATCAGGACCTATTCTGGCTTCTCAGACTAATGACGTGCATTACTCTCAGAGTCTCCAGCAGCCTTGCTGCCCTAAAACATGAACCAGAATAGCCACAGGTATAAAAAAAGTTCCTGTAAGCTCGCTTGCTCAGGTAAGGATGACTTCAATGTAAAGCCTGGTCTTTTATCTACTCCCAATAGCTAGCCTAATTTCTGCACTGTGAAAATGCTTGCAGTGCTTTAAGAAAGGTCAGTTATGTCTTAGGGGTATTAAACCACTGGCAACATATTTAGCTTGAGAGATGCTGATAGAGCCTCGCGTGTTCTGTATTTGTAAAGGCTTTTATTTCTAGTTAGATTGAGCTTTATGCCATTTTACTTCCTGCCATCTAACCCGTACTAATCTGATTTGCTTCACTTTGAAATTTCAGTCAGACTCATCATCTCTGTGAATTATTCCAAGAAATAAGGCATTCTTACTGCAAATTTTACAAACCCATTCCTTTTTTTACAGTTAAAAATGTGATACCTGGGGAATTTTACATGTATGATTAGTAAAGTACTAAAGGCGTTGGCTTGGATTTTTTATCTTTTAGAGACTTAAGCTTAACTCTAAGGTGGAAGATTATTTTGAAGTTCTGTATATTGTCAGGGTAGCACCTAACTCCCCAAAGAAATGGAAAACAAATGCAGAGTAACAGGATGATACTAGATCTTGACATCTCCTGATTATCTTGTGCCTCTTCACTTGTCTTGAGAAGAGACTTCTTCAAGACCAGCAGCAAAGAGGAAGCTCAAAACCAGAGTGGGGCTCAGTAACAAGCGCACACTGACACTGCTCAGGAAACATCTTTCATCTCTGCTCTCCACTGTCTCAGCAGAGCAGTCCAGGATACGCTCCGATGGTGGCAACTGTCAGGGTGGCACCTGGTCACTGTAAAAATCCTGCTCATGAGAGACTCAAATGCAATTATGCTGCCTCTCTTGATTCAGATTGCGTAGAAAGAGTTCCACAACCTCAGAAAACTCCTACAGTCCACTGCCTTACTGCTATGAATCTAGTGACTTGAACTAACACATCACTAAGCATTCTTTCAAAAGTTTGATCTCTTAAATTCAGATGTTTCTGCACCTTTGTCCTTGGATGAGAACCTTACAATGAAAAGCATCTGTCCAAATTGGTCATAGCAAAATAAGCCTTTGAGAGATTTTTCCTGGCCACAAAGGAGGAGAGATCTTCTTACAGGCTGAAATGTATTAAGAGAATCTGCTTTCTGTTTTGGAGGCCTGCTGCATTAAGATAAAATTGTACAGTACAGTTACAAAGGTTTGTTTCATACTCTTACCGTAGACAGGACTTCAGCAGATCAGCAACCTCATTCGTGCCACCAGACAATAGTTTCTTCTTGCAGCCACCAGAAACACCTTACTGACCGTTAGTCATGAAGTTCTCGCTTCGGTTCATCTGCCGTAACGTGCACACCGTGCATTAGCGAGGTGAAGTTCTGAACAAGATTCTGACTAGTCAAACATCTTTAGGAGGGTGGCTGACCGTGAAAACTGCAATCCAGAAGAAGAATACTCCTCCACTTGCAGGATAAATATCTGGATGATACTGAGAAACTGAAATGCGGTTTTAGCTCCCAAACTTTTATAGTCACCCTCACTTTAATGATGTCAGTAACTATTCTCAGCCTGGAGAATGTTTGGCTGGCTCACTGCTGAATAGCGCCTGAGCAGTGCCTGGAGGCAGGACTTGGGCCAGTAAAGCTGGAGAACTTTAGGAAAACCAGCTACTACGGTTAGGAACATTAGCTCTTTAATTACAAAAAGAAAACACAGAACACTAGAAGCATGTTACCAATACAAAGACCAGTCTGAGCATCTTGGATTAATGCAGAGAGAGTTCTCCAAAATGCTTCTTCCAAGGGTTGTACTCTTTAGTTTGTTTAGGCTCCAGAATATGCAGTAGAAATACGTACATTTCTTGGCATTGGTATTCATTTTCTTAATCACTTTGTTGCTGGTTTTTAAAGTCTTCTAACCCTTTATGTAAAAATAAAGCTATGCACAGGGGGACATGAACACTGCTTCAGCCGCCGAATCTTCTTCCACGTTCCTTGGCACTGGGAGTTGCCAACTGCTTCCCAGTGTAAGATTTTACCTCTGAAATGTGACAAAAAATGAGAAATTACAATGCTGAAAAAAACCCATGTATTTCAGGTCACTGGGTTATGTTGTATAACGTGTCAGAGGAGAAAATTTGCTTAATAATGTATGACTTTAATTACATCACCTAGCTCTTAAAATTCAGTCTGGAGCGAGCACTCTAAGCATCTCTAGGATGGTGGATTGAGCAGCTGCTTGTACAAATAGTTAGAGGCATGTATATTAATACCTGCGTAGTGCAAATAAAAAATCTGTTTAAATAGCAAATGTATCATTTTGAAATTACTTGTCGAGAAACCAAGGGTGTAGCTTGGAGAGGAGCACAGCTCCACCCCTGTGCAACCTGGAATCAGATGTGGGTTATGTCAAGAAATACCACTGGACAACAGAAGCACCCAGAGCTCTAAAGGGAGAGAAGTTGTATCATCCCTTCACAATACTCGATAAGGCACCTGAACTCTCAGATTGAAATTATTTCCAATTTTCTCAAGCTTTTAAAAGCCATTTCTGTGAGAACTGAAAGGGTAAATCAGGGCCAAGAGCAGTTTCGTATTTTTATAGTTATAACAAATGCAGCATTTAACGAGAGCGAGAAGTCTTCACTTCTGTAGTGGGTTTTGCCCCAGAAGAGAAAGCACAAAACTGTCTCTCCTTACCCCTCTGCATTATGGCCATCTCCAGAACAACGCCGTGTGGGGGTGGTCATAGCTGGAGGCTGGCAAGCCACGCACACAGTGTGTCCTACGCGTAGGTACTGCATCCAGCGAGCGTGCGGCCGGTTCTCCAAAGCACAGTGGGGCGAAAGTGATTCAGTTTTAAACTCCACACAGTATCTGCTCAGAAAGAAGTGTACTGAATTAGTTGTGATAAATAAAGCACAAGCTAGGTGCACGCTTCCACTGCACTTGCAGATTCTAGGGGTGGTATTTTGGACGTGAAAGTGAACCGTCTTCATTTCTAACATCTGTTGCTGACCCAGTAATGAATGGATTCTTAAAAACACAGCACAAAGTATTTCTAATTCCATACCCCCCGTGCTTCATGGATCATCTCACTTTCTGGACAGGTTCTGTATGCTTAAATTATGTTGCAAACATCTCAGTAACCCCTATTATTTTGTTTTTCTTTCATGCTGCTAAAAGAGAAAATGGAAAAGAGATGTCAAAAATATTTATGGGCTATATTGTCCTGGGGAAAAGCAGCATAGGACAGGATCATGAGCATTACAGGCTGAGTAATAGCCTCATTTAAACTTCATAACCCTCTCTACTGCTTATAAACACTTTTTTTTTACTGGTTATGTCAATCGATTATTTTTTGTTAATAAAAAATAATTTTTATATGTCTCTTGAGACCAATCACATTCATCCCGTTTGTTTTTTCAGAGACCTACATCTAATTTTTCAGACTTATAAATCCATTTGGCTTCACATTCGCATCATTTACTGTTTGCTTTCAAAAGCAGATAGCCTCAGATTTACCATGACCCCACTGCCTAATTCAGGACAATTAGCAAGCAATAAAATCCAACATCTAGAACATGCAAATGAACTGCAAGAGAAAAGCAGTACAAGCCATAGCTTACTGTTCACCTGCTGCAAATTTAATTACATTTTTCTCTGTAGCCAGCTATTTTCTGTTGAACAAGGTGACCCACATGCATATGATAAATAGATTACCCAGCTGCTTCTGCGTCTGAAGGCCAGAGAGATGCTGCTGCTGCTTGTCGGTTCCTTTCTTTTCCGTATTCAGAGGTAGTTATGAAAGCAGGGACTGAGGAAGAAAAGTTACAATAAGGCAGCAAGACACAGTTGAGTTATATTTTGTAGGGGAAATTCCTTGTAGAAAAGGAATTGCGATGGCCTTTTAAGGACTAGACAACCCTGACTGAGTTATCGTGAGTCCTGAGTGTTCTTAAGATCACTGTGAAGGGCAGCAAGGGGAGGGAAGCCTGGCACTGAGCCAGCAGGAGAGTAGAATGTGAAGGAGCTGTATTATCTGCAAGAGAGGTGTGTACAGAACTTGTACCCCGATGCATATAACCAATTAGCTCAGAGTTTACTCTGTGTGCTTGTAACTGCTATCCAATGAAAGTAGTGAATGTACCCATGGACACCTTAGGAGACTATATAAGCAAACTGCGTAGGAGAATAAACGAGGACAATATGCAGCCATATTGGTGTGATTGTCATTACTTGGCCGGCTCCCCAGAGGGACCCTCTTCATCTGGCACCCAAACAGGGACCCTTAATCGCTTAAATGCGGATCACCTAAACGCAGAAACAAAACCGCTGAAATGCAGATCGCCTAAACGCGGAGAGTCTCCGTGCATCGGACGGTAACTCCGATTAGGGAGTGGGGGAGCTGGAGGCGGGAGAGACCCGGCAGGCAAATGCAAGGCCAGAGTCCAGTGCTTGAGCGGCCAATCAGGACCCTGCCAAGGTAAGACCGCGATGGAATGGGACGCGGCACCACGAATCCTCTCTAAGAGAGGGGAAAAAATAAAAGAGACAGAGATCAAAGCCGTAGTGAAGTGGGCTCGAAAGAAGGGAAAAACACCGGAGCCCTCCTTGCTCTTTTCTGTGAGTGGCGCAGAGTGGCTGACCAGCTCTGGGAAGCCGTGCTGGAAAGAGTAAAAGGAGGAGGAAAAGCGACTAAGGCATTAGGCTGCCTGTGGCAGACTGTTATCAACACCTTACGAACCACGCGAGCAGAGCGAAAAGCGGCTGCAGCAGCAGCAGCGGAGGCGCTAAGAGGGGGTGTACCAGATAATAAGAGAAGAGCGAGTCAGCGCGAGTCAGCGCGCGCCCCCCATCCACCTCGTGCTCGCCGTAACCCCCGCCTGCAGCCACAGCGGACGCTCCAGGGGCTGCCGCAACACCTTCCCTTCGGCCACAGCAGGGCCAGCCGGGGTGCGGTGCCACGGGAGGCTCGCCGCGCACCGCCCCTGCGCCCGGCTGGGTCTGCAGCACCGCACCTACAGGAACCGGCCCGGCACGGACCCCTGCGAGATGTGCAGCCTGCCCCGGGCCTAACCCCGCTGCTGCCCTGCAGAGAAAGCAGCCACGAAAAAAAAAAACAAAAAAAAACAAAAAAACAACAAAACGAAATAAATAAGAGAGAGAAAAAGGGAGAATATTTCCTTGGAAATATTTAGGCTGAGTTATTGCTAGGGGAATGGTAAAACCTTAAAAGATAGAAATTAGAACAGAAATTAATACCCTCAATGATGTTAAGCTGTTTGGTGACACTCAATGGGTAAGAAATAAATGTGGCATTACCAGTGATGACCTGAAGCCCTTAATTCAGCTTTTGGGTTCTTCAACACAGGCAGACAAAAGACGCCGCCTCAGACCTAATGAGCAAAATGCTTTGAACCAAATTAATGATAAAATCAGGAATAATCATGCGTCTCGTCTGCATCCAAACCGTCTGACAAAACTGACTATCGTAAATTCTGGAGGCGATCGGCAATGGCCACTCGCCCTAATCATGCAGTGGATACCCCTTCACCATAACCCACCGCGCATTTTGGAATGGGTGTTTTTACCAGTAACTCCAAAGAAAACAGTTGTTACCCGATCTGAATTACTTGCTCAGTTGATTATGAAAGGTCGTGCCCCAATTCAAGAGATAGCGGTGTCGACCCAGATACCATAATAGTACCATTGGTACAAGAGTGTATGGAATGGCTAACGAGACACTCAGCACTATTACAAATAGCCTCTGAAGATTTTACTGGACAACTGACTAACGTCTGTCCTGCACACAGTATTTGCCATTATTACAGAATCAGACATTCGAGGAAAGACCTCACCGATCAGAAACTCCCATCTCAGGACTTACGGTATTTACGGATGCTGATAAGCGTTCTCGGAAAGCAGCAGTTAACTGGGAAACCAGAGAAAAAAACACCTGGGAACATCATTTAATAGAAGGAGATAGACTCGACACGTTACAAACTCTAGAGCTCTGTGCCATGTTACGGGCGTTACACCATTGGAGCCAGGAACCATTGAACACCATCTGTGACTCGCTGTATGTGGTTGGGGTGATATCTCGGATTGAAAGGTCAATGTTACGTGAGGTATCTAACAAACAATTGTCGAATTTGTTGCAGCAGCTACTGCTTACACTCAACAGTAGAAGTCATATGTATTTTATAGCCTATATTAGAAGTCATCTGTTGAACCTTGGATTAGCGATTGGTAATAACCAAGCTGATCACCTGGTAGCTCCTGCATGGGCAGGACCACCAGTCAACCGCTTTGAGCAAGCAAAAACATCCCATGCCTTTTTTCACCAATCTGCAAAGATGTTAGTTCAACAGTTTCACCTGTCCCTAACCGATGCTCAAGGCACAGTAAAATCTTGTCCTGACTGTCAAAAGATAGGTGTTGGGATAGGGGTCAGGGTCAACCCAAGGGCCTACAACCCCTACAAATTTGGCAAACGGATGTAACATATATATCTGAATTTGGACGCTTAAAACATGTCCGTGTTGTTATAGACGCCTTTTCCATGGCCGTTGGGGCAATGGCACAAAGTGGGGAAACTGCTAAACATGTGGAGAAGCATCTGTATAGTGCTCTTGCAGTACTTGGTGTGCCATCCTCTATCAAAACGGATAATGGGCCAGCCTATGTGTCACATTGTTTTCACTATTTTTGTTCCACATGGGGTATTCAACACGTTACAGGGGTTCCACATTCACCTACAGGCCAGGCCATGGTTGAGCGTGTCCATCAGACACTCAAGAATTTGCTCTTAAAAAAAAAAAAAAAGAGAGGGGGAACACCTAGTACCCCAGCAGAAAGATTAGCAAAGGCAGTGTAATTCATTGTGCTGCCTTGAAAATGGGACAAGATAAACAGGAAAAAAAATGTTGGTACAATTCAAAACTCTCCAGACAGGTGAATGGGAAGGTCCAGTAGAGGTTAAACTAACTGGAAGGGGAAATACGTGTTTGCTTACAAGAGAAGGACTCCGATGGGTTCCTGCAAGACGGGTAAGACCATGGAAAGAGTCATTGTTTCCAGGCTCTGGATTAGGGTAATGCTGGGGAGAGTGCTACCTATAGGATCTGTGAGTGCCTGGGTTGTTACTCAACCAAAAGCTAATGTCTTGGTTACTCTAGCGAACCTAACTGGGCAAGATGCCTGATGTCTGTCTATTTCTACTCCCGAGAATCCTTTTTCCTACATGTTTGATTGGAGTTCCTATAAACACTTGGCCCTGTCCTCTTTTGACACTGGACGCTTGTCCCAACAGCGCAAAAAACTATACCGACTGCTGGGATGAGGTCTCAGCATATTATCCAGTTGTCACACAGGAGCCTCAGGAACTGGAGTTGTTGGGTTCCGTGAAAATGGATGCCTGTGTCACACATGCATTTACACCACAGCGTGACGATAACATTGATCTCTGGTTGCTTGATAAAATAGTTGCTGTTTCTTTTCAGTGCTAGCATAGCTTTAGCAAAAGCTTTAGCAACATTAAATAAATTAGAATGTTGGCTTAGAAAACACGAAGTTAAAGTAGAGAAAAACAGGATGAGTTAGATGACAGCCAATCATGTAGTAGATTTAGATGCGTGAACAGTGTGTGGGTATCACATGTATCCAATCAGTATTGTTGTTGGTGTGCGTGGTCAGTGGTCAATATAACCGAGGGATGTGTTGTGTGACTCTCTGATCACTCCGAATCGATTCACAAACAACGGCAGCAACTCCGTGACAACATGCACAAAATTTCTGTCAATTTCTGTATTATCTGCAAGAGAGGTGTGTACAGAACATGCACCCAGATGCATATAACCAATTAGCTCAGAGTTTACTCTGTGTGCTTGTAACTGCTATCCAATGAAAGTAGTGAATGTACCCATGGACACCTTAGGAGACTATATAAGCAAACTGCGTAGGAGAATAAACGAGGACGATATGCAGCCATATTGGTGTGATTGTCATTACTTGGCCGGCTCCCTGGAGGGACCCTCTTCAATATTTCAATGACCGTAACAGCGGGTGAACAAATCAGGAGCCCGTGGATGATAAAGCTGGCTGACTTTACAGAAAATGTGGTACAATGGTGGCAACATCAGACTTATTCAGAAGAAATACACCTAGAAATGCACGCCGTCTAGTCGGTGAGGAAATGGGACATGCTGGGATCCTGTAAGGGGGTCCGTTTTCCCTTCCAGACCAAATCTGTATTCTAACCTTGCACTGATACTTACAGAGGGGCTTAAATAAGGAGTGCACGGAGCTTAGTTCTTTACTCAATAGAAACTAAGAAAAGCCTGAGGAGGGAAAAAAAATACAAGAATAGAGCAATGGGGCAGTAGAAAGTAAGGCTCTGAATTGTCCTTTTACCCAGCTCGTGGCAGACAGGTGCCTTTTTTTTTTTCCTGTTCATTCACATCAGTAAAATTCATGAAAGACCTGATGGGCACAATGTACAGATAAAGCAAAGAGAGAATACCGTGTTCTTGGCCACAGTCCTTTCCCTGGTAAGTCAGGTATTCCAGGCAGCCAGCCTTCTCCTCCAGAGCAGGACACGGCTCACCACCGTTTGTGGGCTGCTGTCGCACGTAGCGCCGGCGCACCCGCAGATCGGGGTGACATTGTTCTGCACAGCCACTCCAGTGGCTCCACTCCCCCACAACACACGGAAGAGCTGCAAAGCAGTAGTACAACATTAGTAGACAACACTTGTGGTTTATTCTGCTTTCAAAAGCTTGAGTAATAAAACTGCATCGTCTTCTTTCTTACGTACTTTTATTTCTAAGTTTTAAATGCTCTTCTAGGATTTTACCTTTTCAAATTTAACATCCGATCCTGCCTGCAGTGCTTGGCTCCCTCTTCCATCCAAACAGCTCCTTGTGAAAACCTTTTGCTACAGCTGTGGGGTTCTTCTGCACCCCCTTCTGAAGCCTACAGCATCAGTCCCAATGCAAAACAGCACGTGGATTATCTAGCCCAGTAAGTGGTCTGACCTACACTAGCAGTTCCTACACCACCAGATTCTGTTGAAAAGCTGGAACATAAAATAGCAGAATTTGGGAAGCCCTTCAGCCCTCTTGATTCCCCTCAGGGTGCTTGCTAACCCCTTCTCAACACCGAAATAAGTTCCACAGCTTTGTTGCCCATTTTATCAGAGGGTGTCTGGCTCCACAGCCCTTGCTGCAGAGAATTCCTGGTGATAAATTTGGTTTTGCTTAGCCTCAGAACGATGCAGGGACACACATACAGCTGTGTTTGTGTGTCTGTATAGCTACTGACACAGGCAGAGCTTTACAACAACGCAGATATTTAAACATGCCAAATAAAATTGCAAAACAGTGTTTTTTAAGACTGTCTTTTGCTCCTTCCCGACTATAGCACAGTCCACTGGATATTTGAAGTTTAGTTCTCACGGATCACAAACTTCCTCTGAACTTGACCAAAAAATTACGGAGAAAAATGCCATTATTTCTAAAGTTAACTCTGAATCATTAGAAACTGCATTTCCCTCAGGCAGAGCATCAGATAATACAGGTACCACACTCTTGTACCTATCCCAGCCTAGTAGTCAGAGAAAAGAAAGAGCTTTTCTCATCATTTGTTAAATTCACATATATTAGGAGAGCTCGCTGAAGGTGTCAGATGAAGAAAGGAAGAAAAAAAACAGATGTGTTTTGTATCCTGTGGTATTTTTCTGGCCACTGTTGAAATCTCTAGCCCACTTTATGGCCCTTGAGACTTTTTTGATTAAATACCAGGCAGGTTTTTTAGGAAAAATTTTAATCATCTGGTTATGTAAAGAATGGTACTCGGTAGAGAACTGGTAACCTTTCCAGGAGAGGTGTAAATGACAGATGAAGCATCTCTTAGGTTTGGTCTTGTCTTGAAACTCGGAAATGCTTGGATCTATCATATCTTTTATCCACTAACCACGTCCTTCCTTATTCTCTGCAGTTCATCTCAAAACGCTGACATGCTCCTTGTAGCTCTTTCTGTTAAGCACGAGATGCATTTTTCCCATCTATAATTTTCCCTTCTCTTGCATTTCTTGTTTACATTCTGGCAAAACACCTCTGTGTCAACCTTGCTAATGTCCGCGTGGACAATATGCCAGGTGTCTTTCAGGTGGATACAAATAACCACCACTGAAAGAAAAGGCTTTGCAGCCTGATTCCCAGAACACAGAAAGAGGTGATGGACACATCACTCCTCAGTAAGAAGCTACATAGCACGCGTCTTCATTTTATCTGTCCATTACCACTACACAACAATAAAAAACCCACGGCCTTTTCACACTTCCACAAACTGAATGTTCCTTAGACATGTATCTAGGAACACCGAGCTCAAGGTTTGGAATAACACTGCGTGGCCTGATGCTAGCAGACAAAATGAACACTACAGCTCTTCAAAGCTACTGAGCGCTGACCTCTCAGAGGCTGGATAAGAATGATCTTTGGGTGCTTACTGATGGAACAAACACAACCCCTCCAGTGAGGAACATCAAGTCGACACAGCCTCGGCTGTCAGAGCACTGAAAGAACAGGTAAGAAAAATGTCCCCTTGTCTGGACATTCATCAGGAGAAAGAATTCTCCGAGGATAAGCAGGCATTTCCCTACGCAAACAGTCCTCGACTGTTCTCTGTTTACTCTTGAATCACATTTTACTTTGCTTTTCCATTCCTTTATAAAGGTAGCTCTTCAACAGGATGCTTAGAAAGTGGTACAGAATATATATTACAATCAACAGCTGGGCTATCGTAAATTGGTTCTGGGTTGGTTTGGGTCACGCCTCTCACTACCTAGTTAAATTTTCCTTTTCCTTTCCCATGTATTCCGGTTCCCATTAACTTGTAATGGAACATACCATGGTTTTAATTTTTTTTTCTAACTTTCTTGATTGCAATTTAAATCCCCAAGAAGATTTACAGCTTAACCACTAGCTACATACTTCAATCTGTGTTGCAGGAAAGTGATTGGGCTAAACTTGCCTTTTGGGAAAATAGTTTGCACCCTCTGGGACTAGACACTGGTAGAAAGAGTAAAGTGTCATAACCTATCTGGTGTTTCTGACTCTTTCCATAAGATGCAGAAATTGATGAGTTTTCTCTATCACTACAGCTCTAATTTTTTGGAGCACTACAGGCATCATAAAGCAGACCAAACCCCTGTCACAGGGTACCCTGCCAATGTCACTTTTTACAATTCCCCTCCTTTCCTCTCACTGTGCACCTGTTCTGACCAAATTTGCCCACTTCTGAGCGGCTCAACGCACCAAGTGTATGAGTGGCCAAGGATGCTGCAGCCCACGCCCTAAGGATCTCCACTGAAACAGACCCACAGAGCAGCCCTGCATGTGAGGCCACCAGCTGCTCATCCCGATTAACCATTAACCTTCTCTAGCATTTTCTTCCACTGACTGATACCCAGGCAGCTCCTGGGTATGAACTGTAGAACAGCACTGGAAAAATAACACGGAAAAAGCGTATGCCTCCCTTTAGAACAATCAGATACCTGGCACTGCACACCAGGCACTGCCCTCAGACACATCCAGGTAACCCAAGGCACACAACTCTGGCTGTTGAAAGCACCACCACTCTTAACATGTTGCAGAGCAACCCTCAGATGTTTCTTTCAAGCATTTTGAACCAGGAGAAAAGAAAATCATTAAGAGGAAAAAAAGACAAGAAAATCATTGAGAGGAAAAATGTTGTAGACCCTGCCATGGGATAGCTAGGGCAAGTGCTGAATGTAGTATGGACCTCGTAGTCTTTTCTGCCTGGCCACAGGGCAAGAAAACGGTCCTTGGCCCCACTTTATTTAATAGTATGAGCATAGACTTTGATGCCTGATCACATGTTTTAGTTCCACCTAGAGTATCCAAAGGACAGGAAGTGTCATCTAGCCCAGTTTCCTTAGCTGTTGTCTCTCTTCTAAGCTGGCTGTATCAACGACCCACAGAAGTAAGGAATTTCCACATACTTTAAATCCCTATTAGCACCTTGGTAGGCTAACATCTATCTAACATTAGGTCCAACATCACATTTTCCACACAGGAAACCCCAAGGGCCTGAGTAGCTGCATAACAAAGCGATGACTTCACATCTTACTAGAATTAAACCAAGCTGACCGCTAAATACTGGTCATTTGCAGCAATACATGGCAATTGTACGGCCATCGAGATTTAGAACAAGAAGTATGAATTGCCTTAGTCATGTGGAATAATAAGAATATTGGGTTGCTAGAATGGAATTTAGCCAGTGGAATAACAACATCGCTCTTGCAGTACCCAGTAACTATTAAAGGACAGTACAGCAGTTTTCTGCCTCATTGGAAAGCTGTCAAATTCCCCAGCATGACAGAGACCTGACAGAAAAGTAATGGTTCCATCTCTTGAAATACAAAAAGTATCAGGGACACATCTTTATGGTTTCTGTCTGTGCTACTCTTGGTGCAGCTTAACACAGTGATGGTAGATGATAATTCATGGAAACAGTGAGAAGGATGCAAGTGAAAAGAACTTGAAGGACGGGATTTGTGCTCAGGTACCTATCAAAATGTGAAAGGTAACGACACTTGGAAGTTCAAAAAGACAGAAACATTACACTGCTGTCCTATGAAGCACAGCTTGAGTGGTCAGGATTTGGGGTTGGCTTTTTTTTTTTCATTTACACCACTGTGAATCATAGATTTCCCCCCCCCCAACCAAGTCATACTATTTAATTTTTTCCCCATCTCTGGGGAAAAAAAGAGGACTGCGGTATCTTCCCTGAATCGCTGCACAACAGATGTTGTAACATACAAGGCGCTGCGGATTTTCTTAGAGTAGCCGCTGCCATTCAAATGATGAGGTCATTCCTTTCTCAGGCTTGCTCACTGTACAGCAGTTTCTATTTGAAGTGCTCTCTATGTATAAAAATACTCTTTCTTCATCGTTAGAGCGATAAGGAAATTTATAAGAGCTGTAAGGAAATTCATTTGAAAGCCCTTGGACCTACGTTGGGCAATGCGGGGGCTTCTGCTGAGCCATCTATTTATAAAGAACCAAAACTACTACAATTTTTACACAGGACAGAATTTAGTCATGGCATTGATGGGTGCAGGCTCCCCTTCTTTTCAGGGGTATCTGTTATTTTTGAGCATTGTTCCTAACACATTTCTTGACTACATTTTCTGATTCGCATTCTCGATTACATTTCTGGCTTTACACTTTCCCCAAATACTTTATCCTGCTAGATATTTGCAAAACTATGAAATACCATCTCGGCTGTTGCTAAAATCATGAGTGGCAAACAGGCTGACAAACAAGCTGTTGGTCTTTTTTTCTTCACATTTCTGTTTTAAATTTTTAGAACTCTGCATTCAAATCAGTGTTTCAGAGTGAGTTATGTCAATAAACACCCTTGGTGTCATTAAACACAGACAGAATTTGGAAGCACTCAATGGTCAGACCACAACAGCCAAAAGGAACAACAAAGACTTCAAAGTTCCTGGCCATACTTGTCTACATTGATACAAAATCCCACTGGAGCTATTTGGAATTTCTGTTTATACAAAACATAACTTACTGGCTGCTTGCAATAGACGATATATATGATCGTTTCCCTTCAAAAGAATGACTTCTTGTGATCAGGTTTGTCCTTTTAGGACGTACGAGTTACAGGACCACCTCAAAGCCCTGTCCTCCCCTCCTACACCCACGCAAAACATCTTACTCCCTTTTCTTCCACTAGCATTTGTGCTCACACAACCAGGCAGCCAAGCAATGCAGGGACTCAAACCAGCCAGAAATCGGCAATAACAAAAGCAGAAATAGAGTTTAGAGCCCTGAACTAGGCCACCAGAGACTGTTGAATTCCAGCTTTTGCACGAGAGAGAGAGAGAGAAACCACTGAAACTCCATCATCCCGCCTGGGTCTAGAGCACCCACTGCCCATGCAGGGTACAGGACCGAGACAGCACAAACACACCATGCCTTTCAAGATAACCACCGCTGACCTTGAGACAAAAAAATACCCTCTCAGTAACAACAGGGCATCATCAGGTACCAGAAGTCATGCCAGAAGCCTCGCTAAGAAAAGTGACCGATCTAGACATTTTCAAGCACAAGTTTGACATTCTTTACAAAGAGCACAGAATTTTTCATCAATTACAGCTCCATTTTAAGGCTATCATATTCACCTCTCTCCTGACGCACTTGAATGTTAAAAATCATCTGATTTACAGGAAAGGTGCGTTATACTGCAACTATATGACAAGCAAGCATCTTGTCCTCCCCATACTGATTTTCCTGATCAATATATTAAAATTTGCCAATTTTAAAGATGTTACCTTCTGTCAGGTGTCGTAGTGCACATTTTTTCCCCTTCTGTTGTTCCATAAAGATAATTTTGTTTCCTCGGGAGGCCTGGGCTCAGAGTTCTGCTCTTCTGAATCTTTACACCACCTAGGACAGGTGCACACCACGCGACAGTCCTACTCCCCCTTCCCAGACTAGGCAGACACAAGCCAACTTGGGTCCCAAAGCTATGCGGCTGTGTCAGCACAGGGCTGAGCCTGCTAAGTACACCCCAATTAGCAGGGCTGTGCAGCAGAGACTCACGACTTTTTGGCTGTAGGCTGGCACACATTCAACCGTCTGGGAAGAGCTGTTAGGCTGAGTACTAGTGCTGCAACTGTAAAGCAAAGGCTATGTCCCTCATTGCAGATGGATGGAGGACAAATAGTGAAGAGCACAGAGAGTAAAAATACTTTGGAAAGTGGGGCTCTAAACACCCAGGCTGCTGGATCCAGTTGGATAGAACAGGGACACTTTCCCCTCCTTATCACTGCTCCCCTAGGTGCCAGGCCTTCCCCTGCTGCCTGGCAGAGAACCCTCTCACTCATTCCCCTACACCCATGTTTAAGTCCTTGCCTTGATGATGGATCCTTGCCGATTCCTAACCCTAGAATTTAGGACAGAACCTCACCCTGGGGATTTCCCTGATTATTTAATTGATATTCGTCTGGCAAGATCTGTGAAACCTGCTCAGAGAAGCAGATGGTGCTAATGAATCTCCCTCCTGTCTCTAATCCCACCTCCCCACTTTATCAACGTGTATCTGGGACAAGCATGAATGAGAATGAAGTAACTAACATTTTAGAAGGAAAATAGCTTCAGATTTGCAAACCCTAGGCTGGAGCTGATCAAGAAACCTTGCAAATATCTAGGGCAGGCAGGATAAAACTCTTTCAATTGCCGTGCCTCCTGCTACCCTCACACAGCCCTAGAGTGGTCCTGGCTCATACCCTCACCCCGAGGCAGGTGATACCAGGAAGGATTTGGCCTCGTAGAGCCCCCCTCGCAGCCGAGGCCCTTCCCTCACGCCCCAGGAAAGCCTGCAGCCCGCACGGCACCGGCAGGCACCCAGCTCACTGTACCCGGAGAAAGCTTTGGGCTGGGGCGCCCGGGGGACCCCCGCTCGCCTCGCCCCCACCCACGCCCCGCCCGGGGGTCTCGCCCCGGGTGTCTTACTGGGCTGGGGGTGTGCCCCCCAAGGGAAGGGGGGGGCCGCTGGTTTCCCGGCTGCAAGGTCGGACGGTCGGAGCTGGCGCTGGG
>JANHFX010009416.1:0-34003 GCA_027560015.1 Chloroceryle amazona
TTAACAGCCCGTGAGCAACGACATAGAGAGTACAGAATACACAGTTTTTGCTTCTACCCACATAATGATAAACTGGTGCCAGCCCCTCTAACTATGACAGGAATGAACAGCACTATTTGCAGCTTTACATGGAGAGCTCAAAATGCTTTACAGGAGCAGGCTTACAGCACTAGTCTCTTTTATAAAATAGAGGAAACTGAGTCATGTTATTATAGCAACATGATCAATATATTATCAAGTCTGACAGTCAAGAGTATAGACCTTGCTGGCTTTCCCCATGCTAAGCAGGATTAGGAGATTACCTGGAGCAGGTTTGGGAGAGTAGAAGGGGGTTAAACACATCACCTGTATACCAAAGGCAGTATGTGTGCCTACTGAGGCCTAGGAAAGGGTGTGTATGCAAATGTGGAAAGAAGGCAAGAGAGCGGGGTCTGGAGGCTGCTGTGCCTAGGCAGTTGGTCAGATGCATGTTGCAAAGGACAGCATGTATCCTGACTGATAGCTATCAGAATTGGAGTTGGGCATCGGGTGGAAATAGGGGGAATGCTGGCAGTTTTATTTCAAGTTAATGAAAATATGATTAACAGTTGTAATTAACAGATGAAATGGTGGCTAGTTCACTGCCTCCTCCTGATGATTTATGAGGTGCAGAAACTGCCTGTGTCCATGGTTTCTGCTTATGGTAGCACTCTGGAGCATCTCAAACTTTCTGCCTCTAACTCAGGCCTGGAGGGGAGTTTCCATGGCTCTTGCTGCTGAGACTGGTGTGTGGAGCTTCCCTACACCCCTGGCTTGCTGACCCTGATCCCATCCCTGCCTGGCTGGGACATTTAATAACAGTGAAGGGAATGCTGAGACTATTGAGGGACAAATTGAAAGGAATGATGATCTGTGACAGAGTAGTTTCTCAACAGCAAGGCTGAGAGATGAGGCCCGCAGCTCACTGAGGGCTGGGGTCTGAGCTCATGATAAGGTGGCATTTCTTCATGTCAGGGACTGCCTGTGAATTTTATTCTGTGCCCTAGAACTGTAAGACATGCCAAGCCTCAGAGACCAGAGAGGCTTGGTGTGCACTCGCAGGTTGGAGCTGGTATCACCAGGTTCACATTGTGGCCCATTGAGCAGTTACTAAGTGACTGCCTCCTCAGCAGGTCTTCCAGGCTCTCTTCCTCATTCCCCCAGTACTAAGTTTATATTGCCTGAGGGGGTTAGGGGGTGTGGGATCCTGTCCCATCACAAGTGTGTGGCATCTCACCAGTCAAAAAGGGCTAAACTGATGCTCCATTATCTGCTGAATTAGTGCCCCTCTACTTTTGGCAGCATATCTGTGGCAAGATCACTACTGCATAGTACCAGGAGTGATCCTCCCTGCCTTGTCCAGGCAATGGTTAATAGACTGTATAAACCAGAAATAAAAGTATTCATGGAGCTGAGCTTGCCAATTTAAAAATCTAGGTAAACCCGTACAGATATGTGAGAACAATACTAGAGGAAGGTCCTGAGTAGGGTGACAGGGAAACAACATTCTTTGATTTTTCCAGTATGAGGGTAGTGTTTGTCCCTACAATGAAGACAGATGGCACTTCTGGTGCATGTGCTCAAGGCAGATCTAAAACTGGTTCTCTGTCCCATCTGGATTGCTACTGCTTTCACTGGAGCAATTGATAAGGTTGTGCTTTTTGCTGTAGAGGGGAAGAACAGTGCAGGTGAGCTATATTTTGTTTGTCTGATTGCATATGCATGATCTAAAAAAAGTGACTATCCATTTCTCTAAGGATACCTGATAAGCATTAAAAATATAATTGCACGAATAATCAGGTCAGACTTCAAACAAATGCAGGGAAGCAGATCTGTTGAAGAAACAGATACCCTGTTATGTCACACTTTGTCTGAACAGTTCTTAAAAGCTGATCTTCCTCTTGGAGATGAAACCAAGTTTTTTCAACCTTCTTGCCCAAAAGCTATGAGCAGCCAAAAAGTTCTAATGGAAAAGAAAACCGATCCCTATGGTTTTAATAGGGCCTCTCCAGAGCTTACAGCAGTGCATGGCAGGTGCAGGCTTTCAAACAGGTCCTGTGCCTCTATGGTTTATAGTGGGTGCAAACACAGGGTTAGGGCTATAATGGGTTGGTGGAGGGGATTACCCTGAGGGCAGTGAAATGACTTGTCTTTTAATGGTCCCTGTTGCCTGCCTGGCAGGGAGAATTTGAAGCAGCAGCACCAAAGTGTTTCAGTGAGCCCATGGTGTGTTTGTGGTAGCATAACCTGGCAAGTGCTTAGTGCTAAATTGCTCTCTGTATGGTTGAGAGCTGCAGAGGTGAAGCTTGTTTGTACTGAAGCTTGCTCTTTCAGTATAACCAGGGGTAGAGGTGTTGACAGCTGCCTGTGGGGCAGAGACACAGGTGCAGGGAGACTGTATTTCCCTACTCCTCAGAAACAAAGCAAATGATTTCTCAGATGTCCAACAGAGATAGCAGTGTAGGCAGGGAACTTCTGCGGATCTGAACTTGCTGGGTAGGGGTTTACCACCCTGGCTTTGCTCCTTGCTGAGTAGGCTTACAGCCTGGGGCCTGTCTGGGGCAGCAGAGCTTGCAACTCAAACACTAACTGTACCGAAAAGAGGTAACTTGAAGATGAAACTATCCATAGCTCAGCTAGTTAAAAACCAAAACCAAAACAAAACAGATACACAAAAATGCCATCTTACAGTCACTTTACCAGCAGAGGGACACTTTCATGCATCACTGGGATGCAAATTCTTGAATAAGCTTCCATTTTTAAATTGAAGTTCATCTGGGAAAGCAGAGGTCTTCTGTGGGCATGTCCACTTAGCAGAAATGCACTGTTTGACCTGAATGCCTGTGGAACATGCCTGCAAGTGACATTATTATTTCTTTACAGCTTTTGCTAGCAAGTTAGCCTAGCAAAAACACTCTAGGACCCATTTGTTAAGGGCTTCTGGAAGTGTTTTGTAAAAAGCGGTATGAAAATGAAGTTTGTCTGAGAAGACAGGACTGTCACTGTCTAATTAGAGAGCTTGGATTCTGCTGCAGTCCAGAGGGTGGTTTACGCTCCTTCCTTAGGAACCAGGTGCTGGTGTTGTGCAGAAATTACCAGGGAGCTCCCTGCCTGCTGTTTGATCTCTTCTCTGAAGGAATAAATATGCATAAATAAAACAAACTGTATCTTTGTACACCCAGATCACTGCTGCTTCTGGTCTGCAGTGCTCATCTGGCAATCTACTGTCACCGGTGGAGGTGCAGAGGTTTCTGTCTATGAGGTGCTTTGGTCTGAAAATGATGAGTGTTTTGTGGCCTGGCTGAGGTGTGGTTCTCTGTAAGCTCTCCCACTTGTAGGGTGGATGGGGAGGATTGAGGTATCACTGCCGGATGCTGCTTTGAGCGTCTGTTCAAGTATTTACACCTGCCTGTGTGGACCCATCGCAGTCCCTTGTGCAGGTGTCCCGAGAGCCCCTCTCCCGGCCCTGCGCTGCCGCAGCAGCGGCCCTTCCCTCCCGTGGCTGGCAGAGGGCAGCAGAAGCCGCGGAACCGGCATCGGAGCCCCGAACGGGCTGAGGGGCAGCGGCTCCACCCGGCTCTGCCCTCTGGCATCCCGGGACGGGTGCGGAGACACATTTTGTCTGAAAGGGTGGTGGGGTCTGATTAGAGCCGTCGAGATGGGCAGCGTCGGATGTTATTAGCTCAAGCCTGTTTGGTGAGCTCCTCCACTGGATTCACCCAGTCTCCCTCCAAGCTCCCTCCCTGGACAAGCCTGCAGGTAGATGCTTTTGCTGCCTGCAATACCTCTTGCCCTGATTGCTGTGCCTGCTGAGAGGGTCTGTGCTATCTGCAGTGGACCTTCTGCTGGTATGTAGGCACAGAAAGCATCAGGATCTCAGCTGGAGCAAATGCATTTCTGTCCCACGTTAGGCATCGGTCTCTTAGCAGTGTCATTCCCCAACAGGACTGTGACCTGGATGGTCTTTCAAGCGTATCGGTTAGTTAATGACATGGTTCCGGATACAGCTGCGATTTAGGGAGCTTTCCTTGCACTACGAGTAATTCCCCCATCCAGCCTTGTTTGAGAACTGGAAGAGAAGCTGTTGGTTGTGACAAAACAAACTTCCCAAACCCTGTTCAGTCTGTGCAGTGATGTCCAGGAGAAGTTCTGTTGAAGCCTTCTAGGCAGCACTGTAGATTGCTGGCCACAGACCATCCCGGGACCAAAGCACAGTCCTGCCTCATGCATAGAGGTGGAATTGTGACAAGCCAGGGCTGTGGGTAGAGCCTGAGAAAATAATAAGTGCAGAAAGGAGGTAAGCTGGGGGAGGAACTCAGTGCTGTGGTGAAGAGAAGTTCTTGGAAATTAGATGCAAAAGCCTGGGCTCCCCTTAATGTGCTGATCCCTCACCACAAACTAGGCAGGGTCCTGGAATGCTGCCTTTTGGCCCCAGGGTGGCACAAGGAGGTTGGCATGGGCTTGGATCTGGATGGAGCTTTTTCTCTCCTGAGTAGTTGACTCCAGCCTCTCATTGATTTCCATTTGAATCAGACACTTCTTAAAAGCCCAAGGGGGAGCTTGCACAGAATCTGTATCTCTGCAGTTTCCAGAGCAAGCATCTTGCCAAGTATCTTGGTGTGTCAATAGCTGAGGGAATCCCTTAGTAACCTCCTTTTTAGGGATGCTTCTTTCTAGATCTCCTGAAACCGGGTATTCTGGTGCAAGTGATTGTCAAAGAACAACAGTCCCTTTCGGAAAGAGGTCCTGATCTGCACAGCCTGGTGCCACCCTAGATGTGACTTTCCTTCCCTCAGTGTTTTAGGAAAATGTGTAGCTGTTCTCAGGCAGGCTGTAGAGTCCCAATATCTGAGTAACTTTCACAGGTGATTAATCCCACTGTAAAACATCTCTTGAAGTTTGTAGTAGTGTTCCTTGGCCCTGTCCTCAAGGCCAGGACTAGGCCTGGGTCTGTTCCTTTCACTGTGGCAGCCAGTGCACAGCACTCAGCTCTCTCCTGGCTCTGGAGGCTCTGAGGTTTGTCTGTGAAGGAGTGAAGGCAGCGTTATAGTTTCTCTTTCCTGTCTCATCACAGGGCTTTGTTTTGCAAATCAATTGAAGGTATCAGCCCAAGTTAGGGGAAAAAAAAAAAAAAAGTACCTTTAGCAGCACGAACTGAACCCTCTTTTCTTTTTTTTTTCCCTCTTTTAAGGGGAAAGTTTTAGCACAAGAGCTGAAGCTGATTCAAATGGGTTGTTTCTTGGTGAGAAATAACCTTCTTTTGTATTGCATTTTCTCATCCATTTTCACTTGACAAAGCTTAATTTTTTATTTTGTAGGGGGAAGACTTATCAGGCCTTTCTACCTTCCTCAAAGTGATGGAAACCTCTCATCACTTTTCTGGTTGGTAAAATGGGAGTGAAGAAAGGGACTAAGGCAGCAGCTACTTGCTCAAATATTCTGACTTTTTTGTCATTCAGGTGAAGATAGCAGGATGAAAAGGAGAAAATAAATGAAAGAGATTGTTCTATTGCCTCTGAAAAATTCATCTTTCTTACTGCTGTTTTGGCCAGTAGAGAGCTTAAAGTGGAAATGTAAGACCTTGAAGAGAAATGCAGATTTTAAATTATTTTTAAATTCAATTTTTTTTAAAAAAATGTAGATAGCCCAACAGAAAATATTTTAAAATTAAAAAACTTCTGGCAGTGAGGTCTCACTAGGGCAAAGTAGAGGGGGAGTAGAACCTCCCTCAATCTGCTGGACACACTCCTCCTAATGCACCCAAGATACCATTGGTCTTCCTGGCCACAAGATTTTAGGTCTTGTTCCTGCTAGCAGGGCTGTGTTGAAACCCGGAGCAGCTGATGTGCAGTAAGGTCTGTTTGGTTCTTGTCAGTGGCTCCTTATCTCCATTGTGCCTTTGCACTGTGTCTCTTCCTCCTCATTCATCTCTATCTCCTTAAAGGGATTTGGAGCACCCTCACCTGCTGGCTTTGTCTGCACACCCCCAAAGCAATAAGAAATCTGACCACCTGCTTCAGTGTCATGCCCCATGGAGGTGCTTTGGAAATGGAGTCAAGACAAAATGAAAGCTAGTCCAAGAAAAAAATCTAAGCTTTGGTGTAGAAGCTCGGTGTGAAGGGGTCACAATAGGTCAGTTGTACATCCTCTCATGCCAGACAGGAAAGAAGCCTCATAATCCTATTTCTAAGTGTGTTAACCAGCATCCCCAGTACAAGCTTGAGATACCTCATGTTAATGGATAGCATTTGAGACTGAGGCAAAGAACTTTTGCTGGAGACAGATATAGATTGTGCTGCCATTTTATAAATGTGAATAAGGACAATGCTGCTCTGGTTTCTGTGGGATGATTTTTATATAGGAGACAAAATACTGGGGAAGAAAAAAAAAAAAAAAAAAAGTGGAGTCATAGGCAAGATCCTCCAAAACTGGGACAAAAGAGTTTTGGCTTGCATCAAACCACCTGACAAATGATTGGGATGAAAAGCAGTCTGGGTCTGTCTGCAGGAGGCTCAGATGAGAGAGACTAACATCACTGAAGAAACCAAGAGCTGCAAGTGGACCAGCCCAGCCCGTTGCGGTTGTTCAGGGGCTCCCAGACACAGAAATGTCATGTCCAGAGCAGAGGCTAAACAGATGCCTACCTAGGTGACCACAAGTGTTGCTGTCTTACATTTCCAATTAAAAATATCACATAGAAGGCAGTAAAGTAAGTCCACATGATGAATCCTTTCTTGGGCAACAACAGTTTGCCATCCACAGCTGTTCCAGATGTGTTTGCTGTGGGCTGAAGGCCAAGGACAACTGGCTGTGGATCTGTGAGGCTCAAGCCACAGCAGAGGAATGTAAGCCAGGCAAAGGCATCAAACAATTGAAAGTTACTCCCCAGTCTGTCATGAGACCTCATGGGTGTTGTAATCATAGGAGGGGTTAGCAGTCTTTGCTGAGTGTGCTTTGCATGGCTTTTAGGATGTCTGGAGTCACTCGGATAGTCCTACTTTCACATCACAGGATGTCAGGGGTTGGAAGGGACTGTGGAGATCTTGGAGTCCAACTGCCCATATAATCTAGCACAGGACACAGAGGAATGCATCCAGGAGGGTCTTGAAAATCTCCAGTGAAGTAGCCTCCACAGCCTCTCTGGGGAGCCCGTTCCAGTGCTCTGTGACACTTACAGTAAAGAAGTTCCTCCTCATGTTGAGGTGGAACCTCTTGTGCTCCAGCTTACATCCATTTCCCCTTGTCCTATCACAGGGCACAAGTGAGAAGAGGCTGTCCCCCTCCTCCTGACACTCAGCCCTCATATATGTATAAACATTTATCAAATCCCCTCTCAGTCTTCTCTTCTCCAGACTAAAGAGCCCCAGATCTCTCAGCCTTTCCTCATAAGACATGTGTTCCAGTCCCTTAATCATCCTTGTACCCCTCCATTGGACCCTCTCGAGCAGATCTCTGTCCCTCTTGAACTGGGGAGCCCAGAACTGGACGCAATAATCCAAGTGAGGTCTCACTAGGGCAAAGTAGAGAGGGAGCAGAACCTCCCTCGATCTGCTGGACACACTCCTCCTAATGCACGCCAGGATACCATTGGCCTTCCTGGCCACAAGGGCACATTGCTGTCTCATGGATAACTTGTTGTCCACTAGGACTTTCAGGTCCTTCTCCACAGGGCTGCTCTCCAGCAGATCACCTCCCAACCTGTACTGGTGTAATTTATTATTCCTTCCCAGATGAAGGACTCTGCACTTATCCTTGTTAAACCTCATTAGGTTCTGCTCTGCCCAGCTCTCCAGTCTGTCCAAGTCTCACTGGATGGCTGCACAGCCTTCAGGTGTCTCTGCCAATCCTCCCAGCTGCATGTCATCAGCAAACTTGCTGACAAGACACTCTGTCCTGTCATCAATGTCATGGATAAAGTTGTTGAACAGGACTGGTCCCAGCATTGATCCCTGGGGAACTCCACTGGTTACAGTTCTCCAGCTGGACTTGGCACCATTGACCACCACTCTTTGGACTCTATTGTCCAACCAGTTCTTAATCCAGCTTACTATCTGCTCTTCTAACCCATACTTCCTGAATTTCTCCACAAGGATGTTATGGGAGACTGTTTCAAAATCCTTGCTAAGGTCAAGATAGACTACATCCACTGGCCTCCCTGAATCTATCCATTCAGTCACATCATCATAGAAGGCCATCAGATTAGTAAAGCATTACCTCACCTTGGTAAATCCACGTTGACTGCTTCTGATAACCTTCTTCTCTTCCATGTGCCTAGAGATGACCTCCAGAATGATCCACTCCATCACTTTTTCCAGGGATGGAGGTGAGATTGACTGGCCTATAGTTTTCTGGAAGCTCCTTCCTGCACTTTTTGAAGACTGGAGCGACATTGGCTTTCCTCCAGTCCTCCGGCACCTCTCCTGTTTGCCATGATTTTGCAAAAATGATGGAGAGTGATAGGGCGACAACATCAGCCAATTCACTCAGTACTCTTGGGTACATCTCATCAGGGCCCATGGACTTATGAATATTCAATTTGTGTAATTGGTCTTTAACCAAATCTTCACTGACCATTGGAGAGTCATCCCCCCCCCCAGGCTTTCTCCCCTTCATCCAGGGACTGGAGTTCACAGGGGCTGATCTTAGAAGAAAAGGCTGAAGCAAAGAAGATGTTCAGCAGCTCTGCTTTCTCTACAACCCCAGTTATCAGGGCTGCTGCCTCATTCAGCAGTGGCCCCACACTTTCCCTAGAGAGCCTTACCACTTACGTATTTGAAGAAGCCCTTCTTATTCTCTTTTACTTCCTTTGCCAGTTTAAGTTCTAAGAGGGTTTTTGCCTTCCTTGTAGCCTTCATACATGCTCTGACAACTTCTCTATAATTGTCCCAAGTGACAAGTCCCTTTTTCCATGAGCTGTACATTTCTTCCTTCCTTGAAATCTCCTTCAGAAATATCCTCCTCATCCATGCATGTCTCCTAGCACGTCTACTCAATTTTTTACTCAATGGAATGCACCTCTCTTGGGCCTGGAGGAAGTGGTATTTTAAAGCTGACCAACTTTCTTGGGCTCCTTTACCCTCCAGAGTTTTAGCCCATGGAATTCCTGCAAGCAGATCTCTGAATTGTTCAAAGTTAGCCCTGAGGAAGTCCAAGGTTGTAATCCTACTTACTGCTCTACTTCCACTTTGTATAATACTAAACTCTACCATATAATGATCACTGCCCCAAGGCCATTCACAATCTTAATGTCCCCAGCCAGTCCTTCCCTATTAGTTAATACCAGGTCCAGCAGTGCACTTCTCCTTGTTGGTTCCTCCACTACCTGCCTCAGGAAGTTATCATCTACACGCTGCAAGAGCCTTTTGGACTAGGTATGCCTGGCTGTGTGGGCTTTCCAACAAATACCAGGATGATTGAAATCACACATGAATACCAGGGAGAGTGTTCTAGAGGCTGCTTCCAGTTGACTGTAGAAGGCCTCGTCAACACCTTCTTGGTTTGGTGGTCTGTAGCAGACACCCAGAATGGTTTCACTCCCCTTTCCGTGTCCCTTAATTCTTACCCATAAGCTTTCAACCTGTTCTACATCTCCCCTGGATAGAACCCAATACATTTCAGTTGCTCTTGCACATAGAGAGCAACACCACTGCCTTGCCTCGTTGGTCTATCTCTTTTGAATAGTACACAGACCTTCATAACAACATTCCAGTCATGGGAGCTGTCCCACCATGTCTCAGTGATTGCAATTATATCATAGTGAGGTATCCCAACGTATATCTCTAACTCCTCCTGCTTATTCCCCATGCTCCGTGCATTGGCATATAAGCATTTCAGAGAGGGAGTAAAGTTGTTAATTTTCATTCTTTTCATCCAACCATTCCTGGCCACCTCCGTGGCCACCAACCTGCAAGTGAGCCCTGTGTGTACATTGTCTCACATACCACCACCATCCACCTCAAGTGGGATGGCAGACTGAAGGCCATCCCCAGTCTCATCTCGAGTGAGTCTGGTTTTATCCCCCTTCTGCTTTGAGCCTAGTTTAAAGCCCTTTCAACAAGCCCTGCCAACTCCTGTGCAAAGATCCTTTTTCCCCTTTGAGACAGGTGTTCTCCATCTGCTGCCAGCAGACCAGGAGCCATATAAACTTCCCCATGATCAAAGAACCCAAAATTCCAGCAGTGGCACCAGTCTCTGAGCCACATGTTAATCAGGTGTGTGTTCTACCCTCTTTCTGTGTTTTTCCCTACTACTTGAGGGATTGTTGAGAACACCACCGGTGCACCTGAGCCTTTAACTAGATGCCCAATGCCTTAAAGTCCCTCTTAATTTCCCCCGGACTTCTCTCTGCAACCCCATCATTACTGACCTGGATAGCCAGCAAGGGATAATAATCAGAGGACTGCACCAGAGCAGGAAGCTTTCTTTTTACATCTCTAACTCAAGCTCCAGGAAGGCAGCAGACCTCTCTGTGGGATGGGTTCTGGTCTACAATGGGCCCCTCTGTTTCCATCAGCAGAGTCACCCACTGCAACCACACTCGTTTTCTTCCTCCTTGAGGAAGTCCTAAGGTGTGGGGGTGAGTGACAGGCCCTGGGTGACTTACCAGATGAACCCCTGTCACCATTTTCATTCCCTTCTACCTCCAGAGTCTCATACTTATTCTGCAAGTGTATTTGAGGCAGAGGTGGAGGAAAGGAAGGGGTATGCTTGTGACCCCAAGCAGGAACCTGCTTCTACCGACTTGCCTCGTGTGACTCCCCTGATGGACCTTCATCCCTATTGTCATCTGTTTGTCCCTCAGCTTCCAGAGCCCCACAACTACTGTGAGAGAATAACCGGGAAAGGAGGGGAGGCTGGGGTATGACTTGTCTGCCTCACTGAGCAGTGACCTGTCTCCATTCCCCCTTGTCTCTTGGGTCCTCTCCTTTACCTGGTGGTAAAGGAGGAGGGGATCCTCTCCTTGTGGAGCTCCCCATTTGTTCTCTAGGGGCACTGCAGGCAGAGCACTTCTTAAGAGAACACGCCTGCACTGCTTTTTGTGCCACACAGAGACCTGTTCCGGCTCACACTGTTCCATGATTTCCTCATAAGAAGGCGCCTCAAATTCAAGGGGTCCATACCCATGAAGTGAGGACAATGAGGGAGGAGGGGGAGGTTGGGGGAGGATTCTCTTTCCCCTCTGAGCTGAGACCTGCCTCCAAACCTCCCCCCCTGTCCCCCTTGTCTGCTCTTTCTGGATGATGACAGGAGGAGAGGGCGTCCTCCACTACTTGTACATAAGGCCTCTTCCTGTTGCCTTAGCCTAAGGGTGTGCCTCCACCAACCTATCTCAGTTTCACATTCTCTGAATATTCTCAATCTTTCCACCTCCTCTCTCAGTTCTACCACCTGCCTGAACAGGTCATTTATTTGGTCACACCATACACTGGTGGTGTTTCTGACTTCATCTAGTTCAAGTGCCATGCTCAGGCACTCGCCACAATCAGCGACCTGCATGGCTGCATGACTATGCAAGAGCTCTGTCTGAGTTCCCACATTCTTCCTCCTCATTGTGGCTCTCGGCCATGTTATGACCATGACTCTCTTTGGTTGGGCTTTTTTTGCTTGGTTTGGCTGGGTTTGTGGTTTTTTGTTTGGTTTGGTTTTTGTGGGCTTTGTTTTTTTTTTTAATGTTTGGGTTTTTGGTTTAGTTTTGCTTTTTTTTGGGGGGGGGGTGTTTGGTTCTGTAATTATTTTATTTTATTTGTTTGCATTTTTAATTCAATTTCTCTTCCTTCTTAGTGTACAGACCTGTCTGATGACTGCCAATGTTTGTATCAGGCTGCTACGCTCTGCAGTCCAGCCCCCATGTGCACACGCTCACAGCGTTTTGCCAAAACAGCTATAGCTGTCTTGCTGCCTGCAATATATGCGTGGCACATGTGTGTCTTCCCACCAAAAGATACAAAGATACAAACCTTTCTACTTGCCCTCCTTCCCTCTCTTCTGACCTCTACACTATGTATATCTTTTCTTCTATAGCTATTGTTTTTAGGGTAAGTGAAATAGTGTCTCTTAGATCAGCATTTTCAGGAAGTGATGCTGTAAGCAGCCAAGTTTTTCTGAAAACCTGGTACTCTCTATCTTGATTTCATTAGTCTTTTTGTCCAAACTTTTTCTCTTGTTTTGACTGTGTTGTTGTTTTTAGTTGATTTTTTAAAATTATTCCTAGCTTCATTTTTAAGCTTCTGCTTCTCTTAACCTTACCAAGGTTCTCTGTACTATATATGCTGATGTTACTGAAATGTTTAGGCATTGAAGCCTGTTGTTCAGGAGCTGGGAGATGAAAATTGAATCTGTTTCTTTTACCTTATCCCACCCCATGCTGTGCATATGCATCAATACAGACCAATTACCTTACCCCCATGGATCTTCTCTGAAGCATCTCTGCCCCACTGAGTGCACAGGATACCCAGTGCTTGCATTCAATAAGGTTCTTAATTTTTTTCTTTTCCCTATTGTAAGATTTGCTTCTTTGCTGAACAGTAGTACTCATCACTATTGTATCAGACTGCTTCACACATGGTAATGAATTTAATTTCACACCACCACTACTGGAAGACAGGATATTTTTATCCTTTCTTTAAATTTGTGAGAAGTGACATGCAGACCTTAAAGCAGAAGAACAGTGAATGTTTTTGGCTGTGAAGCTTAAGATATCTAGGGTCATGATTTTGAAATACTTAACCCCAGAAGGCTCTCTGCAGTGCAGCTGCTCTGAGTAACAGTAGTGGATGCACGGCACTTCTATAGGGCAGACCTAAGAGATCTCATGTACCTCTGGAAACCAAAGTGGCTCCCTGTGCAAACTTGGGTTTGAGTGGTTCTGTTGGTACACTGTAAGAGACAAAGTCGGCACCTTTTCCCACAATGTGCCCTCACAAGTTGAGCGTCCTCTATCTTTCTCCAGTTTTATGGCTATCTATTATTTCTCCCTCATTATCTGCAATAAGTAGCAGTTCTGGGTAAATAGGAACTGCTGCTACTGTTTTGTGCTAATTTCAGTCTGGGATAGATGCATCTGGCTGTCTGCAAGAGCTGGAAGTCCTTAAGTGAAGTAATAGGATTATACAGTTAAACAGTATCATAATTTGCAGTTCTTGTATCTGTATGTAAGGGCATCAGGACTGCTCTGAATTCTGGCACTCCTAATTTGGGCACTTGACTCTACAATCTTTTAAGTGTTGCTTCTGGAGAGGCTTCACAGACTATTGTCAGCAGACACTTGTGACCATAGCAGTGTTTATGGACTGTGCTCCCCTCCCCATGTGCTTTGACTGCTGTTTTTGATCCAGGGTCCTATGTTTTCAGCCCAGAATTTGACCAGTGGGTTCCTGTGCTGTGGTTTAACTCCATCTCAGTTAAACACCACATAGCCACTCACTTCTCCAACGGGATGGGGGAGAGAACTGGGGAAAAAAAAAAAAAAAGTAAAACTTGCGAGTTGATGAGAAGAAAGTTTAATAAGACAGAAAATGAAGGGAAAATAACAATAACAACAATAATAATAGATTATAAAAAGAAAAGGGATTCTCAATACAATTGCTTACCACCTCATGCCCAGCAAAATCCCCTAGCCATGGCTGGCGTCTTCTGGCGAACCCCTCCCAGTTTATATACTAAGCTTGATGTTCTCTGGTGTGGAATATTCCTTAGGCTATTTCAGGTCAGCTGTCTTCGCCGTGCTTCCTCCCAGCTTCTTGTGCACCTCCCCACTGGCAGAGCAGGGGAAACTGAAAAAATCCTTAACTTAGGATAAGAACTACTTAGCAACAGCTAAAACATCAGTGTGTGATCAACATTCTTATACTAAATCCAAAACACAGCACTGTACCAGATAATAGGAAGAAAATTAATTCTGTCCCAGCCAAAACCAGGACACTTTGTCTCAGTTGTTTCTACCTCCCCAGCCAGTCCCATTTGACAGGTAGAGCTGTCAGACACTGAACTCCCTCTTGTCCCTTTTAATTTGGAACTCCTAATGTGCATGTCCAGTATGTGCATATGCCCTTGCTTTTTTGTTTGACCACTCAGAAAGATCATTTAGGGGCTGAGCAGAGTCCAGTTCTCTGAGAAGTATGAGAAGTATTTGTTTCTTTGTCCTTTGCATTTCTGCTTCTGTTCATAGTGATGTTGACCAACGCTGTCAGGGATGATGATGCACAAGACAAATATGGACTTCAAGCAGCACCATGTGATCATTTTCCTTGTGGATAGATCCTTGGGTTGGCTCAGCAACACAGCTACTAATCATGTGTGTGATCAAGAAATGGGAGAGGAATGCAAGGACAAAAAAAAGGAAGGTGGCAATTCCTGGTGAAGTATGTGATTGATTGCTGTGCTTTGAATTCAGGGTATCTGAGAAAGTCTCAGGACAGAGGCTGATTAATTAGTGGTGATGTCACTCTGTTAGCAATTTCAGAGAAGGTCACTTTTGGGTGTAGATATAATCTTCAACGAAGTAATTTGCATTAAAGAAGTTTATAATGTATAGCAACTTTAAGAAAGCCATGGCAAAGTTAGAAATGCTGCCCTTTTGTTTTACAGCTTTATAGAGGAATGTGTGTCTGCCTTTCTGAGGGCAGTCACTTGGGCTCTCTGAGTATACCTCTGTCCTGGAGAAGCTGCAACTTCATCCAGTTATCCTGCTGCTCAGCAAAAGCTTTTCTGCAGAATACCACTCCCTGGCTTCCTTGACATCTGAAGATTGCTTCACTAAAAGCTTTTTGTAGCTTTTGAACTTTTCAAGTAACATCCCCTCAAACAAACAAACAAACAAGCAAGCAAAAAAAATCAAAACAAGGAAAAACAAACAAAACCATACACATACCAAGAAAAAACAAACAAAAAAAGCCCCACGACAAACAAAAACCAAAACAACACAACACAAACAAACAGAAAAACAACCGACCAAACAAACAAACAAAAAAAAAGCACACAACAAGGAAACAAAAAAAAAGCCTCATATTTTCATCCTTAGGAAGGGGTGAAGTTTTGCAAGTATTTTTTTGGTCTATGTGCAAAGCTGCAACTCTTGTGCTTTATTGTCATGATGAAGCAAGAGACTTGAATTTGGATGAAAATCTGCAGGGTCCCAAAACGGTCCTTTGCTAAAAGTGGGCAAAATTTTCCCGTCTTTTAAAGGGGCAAAGCTTCCATCATCCCCTCCTAACAGTGTTGAAGTAAAAAAACCTTAGGAGTATTTTTCTTCCTACAACGGGGTGCCAAAACCCTTTCTGCCTGGGGGCTGCTTTGGCTTCATGGAAAACGGCAGAGATAAGCAAGGGACTTCTGAAGTTTTTGGGGTGAAGTAGGGTTGATCCTTCTCCTCCTGCCTCAGCCTCTCTTTAGTGTCTTCTTCTGCTTTCTTCTCATCTGATTTTTTTTCCTCCTCTTTATATGCTTTTAAAAATTTTATTACTGACAGGTCCTTTGCTTCAGATCCTCTTAAAAGTTAATGTGCTGCTTATTCCCTCTTCCAGATCAGTAATTATTATATTTAATAAGACCAGAGCTAGTCCTGATCTGTGCATTACTTCCTGCTCTCAATATTTCCCAGTTTGCCATGATGTTAGAATTTGCAGTAATGCACACCAATCCATGTGAAAAGGTCTCTACCAGTCTGATCAGAATGGCTTTCTTTTCAGGTAAAGAACAAAAATATATCAGACCTAGGAAAAGAAAACTCTGCTTGTGCTGTTAAAGAGAACGTGGAACCAGAAGCTGCTCTAGTGGTACTTTTCCTGCCGCAGCTTTCTGGCACCTTAGATGGCTCCAGATCTGCAATCCACAGAGCAAGGTCCGCTCTGCTGCTTCTGGCAAAACGTGTGAGACTGCTCCCTCTGTGAAAGATGATTATGAGCTCCTAGAATATACCAAAGCTCTTTCTTTTCTTTCTGCCTTCCTAATTATCATCTCTAAATCTGCAAATTCTAAGGTTTTCATCTAAGTCTTTGGGCTTTGTATGTAGAGAAATTTACACTTATGAGAGAAAAAAATGTCCTATTGAAAACCTCTGGCTGGGGACCTTGCAGATTTGCTTCAGAACATGTGTCCTACTAAAGACTATCTCCACAGCCTCCTTCCAGACAAGGGAAGCTGCCTGGGGGTTGCATATCTAATGCCGAATGCTTGCTGCTGATCACTTACCCTTTTGTATAAGAAATGTAACAAAGCAGCCTGATTAACTGGGATTGAAGGAATTAAGCCTGTGTTTGCGGAGATAACGATCAATAAGGTCTCTTTTAACACACTTGTTACTCTGGGCTTCCTTTGATTGGCATATCAGCAGCTACACACCATAAATTATCTTGATGGATTCCCCTGTGCATCTGAATTTAAAAGAGATGAGGCAGAGGGTTATTTTAGTTAATATTCCAGTGTGTGGTTTGCCAGGTGCTGTGCAGCTTCTGTCTCAACTCTTAAACTCTGTTTTTTCACTTCTAAAATTCCGTCCATGGAAATAGCACTGCAGCTGTCCTTGAACCTGCCTTTGGGCTTTCTGTAGCTTCTCTATTGCTTGAGCCAAAACTCCTTTCTGCCTGGACCATTCTTTAAACAGTATATGCTCACAATTCCTTGAGGAGGGAGCAAGTGCTGTAAGACTAAGGTTACTGACACAAACACCTAGCAGGTTCTCCCAGGTGACCAGCTGGGGCTGCTGGCATGGATCCTGGAGAGAATTAACTGAAGAAGTGCTTCTGGATGCATGTTGGTCCACAGCAGAAATTTGGTGCTCCCCTTTGCCACCCATTAGCGGTGAAGTAAGAGGCTGCCTTCCTTGGATTAGAAAGAGCTCGAGGATGTCGTTTACTCAAGCAGATTTCCCAGCTGACTGAGCATTCTTATTTTGCTGATTACAAACCAGAAGGGTGGCATGTGCAGTGGCTCTGAGACAGGAGGAGCTCTCCTCCCTAATGGTGGGGCTGGTTAGACTGGGAAGGGCAGAATTCTGCTAATTATTATCTTCTCCCCTCCTATCATTTGGAACAAAGTAAAGCTTCCTCTGGTAAATCCTGCAAAATTTGATATTCAGATGCTGTAGCTGGTGCCCTCTAACATCTGGGGCCCAAGTCCAGCCCTGCAGGTAAAATGTATCAGCACTAGGGATTATTCAGAACCAGGAACCTGACTCAGACTGGCTGCTGCTTTGGAGTTACCTGAGTAGCCCAGGACTTGGGACTAGAGAGGCAGAAGAAGGAATGAGCTAACTTGAATCTTTGGTAGATGTTTGACCAAGCCATTGCAGGACTGTGTTGTTATGATTGGTTTAATTTTGTGTTGGAGGGAGAAGACTTAGGAAAAGCTGCTGTTTCAAATTTCCCAGCATTGAAGGCTGGTGGTTTTGGGGATACAGGGCTGAGCAGAAGCAATTATGTTCATCACAGTCCAACCAGCCTTAGGGCTTACTTCTGTGTAGGGCTGTTCTGTGTCATGCAACTTGGTCTGACATGAATATTGCTGGTTTAGGGACAGTTACAGAATCTCTTTTCTCATCTTGATTATTCTTTGATTCTCTGGGCCTGTGTTTTCCTGTTTGGCTGAGGCTGACTGCATTTCCAGAGGCTCCATGTCCCATTGCCAGAGAGCTGATAGCAGCAGAAGGGCATCTGCCTACCACTGTGCCCTGTGGCTCTTTCTCCCATACCTAGCTGCTTTGCTCTGCTATGTGTCTTCCTATCATCACATATCAACTCCTCTTGCTGCTCGTCTCTGATCTATTTACACTAAAAAACCTTCCTAAAGCTGATAGGCCCTGGGAGAGCATTGATTATTGGTGGTACATTTGTAGTCACAGCTACAGCTGGATTCTCCAAAGTACTGTACCAGGAAGGAGTCCCAGCTGCCTGCCCTAGGACTCATAGTCTAACATCTGTCTTCCTCGGTGTTGACCCAGTTGTCAGACAACTGGTGTAGTGATTTCCAATACATGTGTCTGAAGGTGTTCCTGAGAGTGGGGGTCACCATCAGTACTAATTAAGTTAGGAATAGCTGAGACCTGGACTGATGGATAAGCCAGTCCTCCAGCATACTTCCACCCCTAGCACCAGCTGAGCAGATGGTGTATGCATGAGTAGCTGTGTGAGTGACAGGGACACAGCCCCTGGGCTTTGAACTGGTCCTTTTCCTGAGCTTGGACATGCCAGGACAAGGCTAACACATGAATCATTTCTGAGCAGTTCTTCCTTTCATTAACCACTGAGCTGCTGGGTTAGCCCCAGCTTCCCACACAGGTGCCTGCAGGAGCCAGCAGTTGGAATGTCCTGTCTCTCGAAGCCACCACTCTCCTTAATATCGTGAAGAGCTCTTATTACCTGATGTTTTGTTTCAGCTAATGAGAGCTGATGAGATCCACTTGATGTCAGGCAGATGCCCATCCCTCAGCTTCCTGTGGTCCTTGTAAAATTTACAAAACATGATAAGATACTAATCCTTTTCAAGGACCATAGCTCTGGCAATGTGGTGATGTTTAGAGCTCTTAAAGTATCAGGTTCAACTGAAGTCTCTAGGAAACTTCCACTCTCCTGCTGATAGGCTCTGTCTACAACCATATTGCTTGGCTAACTATCCTGCTTGATTGAGAAGATCCTAAATTTCTGTTTCAATGAAAGTCCAGTCAGTCTCCAGACGTGCTAGGTTCCTGAGTATACCAGAGTTCATATTTCCCTTGGGATTTATTCTCCCAATGGCCTTTGCACCTGAAACTCAGCAACATCTTTGCACCAGGATACTCACTGTTGTTTCGTGTGCAGCTGTAAACTGAGCTCAGTTTATCAAGCTATGATGAGACCAAGGTCTCCTTTGAGTTGACAAAGAAAGCAGAGGAAGGGATTTGTAGGGGAGGGAAGAAACGGAGTAACATACTCCATACAAACATAAACCCAGGCTATCTTCCAAACACTTTATCTAGTGTTGTCAACTCCTGCAGTTTTTAGTATGAACCTCCTCATATTTGGCCCCTTTTCAAATTCCAGGTTTTGGCTTCACGCCAATCTTCAATTTATTTTGAAACAAAAAATGAATTCACAGCTTTCTGTGTACGGAGACAAACTCAGAAGGACCCTGGATCAGAAAAGAAACAAGCAGGACTCTTAAATCCAGCTTTCCTAAGCACTTCATTTAGATGAGCATTAGGTATCTAAATTGCTTAAATATATTTGGACTTGACATGCATGCGCAATATTAGAAATAGAAATGCTGAGGCATCTAAAACCTTATGACTCCACAGGGGGATTTTTGAAGTGATGCTGCTATTGTAACTGCAGAAGGGAAAAGAAAGAGTATATGAACAGGTCTTTCTCTTCAGGTTTATTTTTGCTCTTGCCAAGGAACTGCAGGACAAATACAGTCTCTTTCAGGCCCATTAGCTTTTATGAATTTGTTCCACTGCCAGCATACAATTTTTGAAATTCAAGACAGCTATCCCTGCTAAAAGAGCTCTGCTACTTTTCCATGTACTTGGACCTGGCTTCAGGAGATTTGGATGGATGTGTTTTGTCATGGAAACAAGGCTCCAGCTCTTTGCTTTACCTGGATCTGCTGAGACACGGACCTTGAGTTCTGCAGTGTCCTGCAGTACAGGTTTTTTATCTCTTTGAGTTGTTGTGTGGGTCTACATGCTGAGCATCTATGTAAAATGAAGATATATAACTATCCCAATGCCCACTTCTGAATTTCCTTGGGCATGTCTAAGCTATGCGTAAAACCCCAGATATACCAGAGCCCTTAACTAAAACAGCAAGGATTATGTGATCTTGTATAGAAACACCATGTTGTGCCTCAAGCATCCCTTGGAATTATATATGCCTCAGCCCAGTGCTATGTCTGTTTACTGGGGGCTGGCCCAGGACTCCACTCCCTGTCCAAAGGAGGAGTAGCACCAGCTCATTGGTGGTTTGTATGGGTTGCTCCATTTTGCCTGCAAACTGGGAAAACCCCTAGCTTTTTGATAAGGTTTCTTTGGATGGCTATTAGACTTTGCTTGAGGGATGCAAACATGGTGCCACAGAGGGCAAACAGCAGCTCCCATCAGGGAGGCTGTGACAGTGGCAGCAAGGCTTCCAACATCATGCAGGATGAGCAGTGACCTCTGTCTCTGACTGAGGACACAGGTTAGTGGCTGATTTATGGCTGAGAAGAGATAGGGGTCTCTCTGAGTTAAGCTGTAGGTGAGTTACCATGGAGATGGGCTAATAAAGCATCAGGCAGCAGCCAGCTCTGATGTTGCCACGGTTTCAAGGAGCAGGCAGGTGGGGAGAAGAGACAGCTGGCATGGTGGGGATGGAGAGTGAGAACAGGGTAGCACCAGGACAGCAGGGCAGGTGTTTGGTCTGTAGGGCTGTTGACACAGCTCTGGGTACTTTGAGAGGGGAAGGGGTGATGGGAGCCTTCCCCCAGCTCTTTTGGAGGAGAATGTCAGCATGGTGCTCCTTGGTGGTGAGCGGGACCAGCAGCTTTCAAGGAAGCGGTTGGACCCCTATGCAGCCAGAGTATCTTTTGTTGTGGTCTTCTGCTTGCATCAACCACCTGTCTGCTTAGTGCTTGTAGGCTGGTTACTATGCCCAGCAGCATGAGGGTCCTCAAAGCAGATGTGGATGTCAGCCTGAAGAGGCCACCTCATGCAGGACTGGTGCAAAAGGCTGCTGTCCTCAGGGTTAGCTTATGTGTGGGGAAAACAGAACCTGCTCCATACCAAAGCAGGTGCCTGCACACAAGTGGTCAGGACCTTTCTGACTGCAGTGGCCTCCCTGTGCTGATGAACCTTCAGCCTCGGAGCAGGTCTGCACTACCCAGTGCCCCTGGAGACCTGTGTGTTACTGGGGCATGTCTACCTCAGCATGCTGCCCTTCTTCCCTTCAGTACTAGGCAAAGTCACCTATTCCCTAGCTCAGTCCACCATCTCAGACATTGAAACATAACAGCAGCTAGCACCCTGGGATGCTGAGTATGGGTGTTGGGTGGGATGAATGGGGATGGCATAGATTTGCCTCCAAAGAGATGGGTATACTGGAGCTGTACTGCACATTTCTAAGCTCCTGCTCCAGCCTGCACCTTCACAACAGACACTCCTGTTTTGCTGTAATAGTGGTTAAGGCTGCAATCCCATTCAGCTTGAGGGCACTGTAGCATGGACCTAAAGCTAAGTATACTTTTACTCTGGCTAGTTGAGCAAGGTGATGGGAGGGAAAGGCTTAGCTGATTATTAGCAAGATATTCTCAGGCTGCTGTACTTCTGTTTTGAGAGATTATTCCTCAGTAATATGGTGACAGCTATATTTTACCCTTGATCACCACAAGAAGGGTTTTGCCTCAAAGCAATCAGCTCCTATAGTGTGCCAGAGTTCAGGTAGGTCTTCCAGCAGGTAAAAGAGAGCATGGTGGTGGGGAGGGAGGTTATATACTTTAAGAAATAAAAACTAAAGAGCTAATGATGCTAAATAAAGTAAATAAAATATAAAATAAATAATGAAGCTAAATAAAAAGCCTTATGATGGAATGATGCATTAAAAGATAATTGCTTACACGATTCACAAGATATTTTTATGCCTCCTAAATTAATAGAAATTGATGCTTTTACTGGAGGGTAACCTTTCCTTCTGAACACAGAAGAGATCAAGACAATTCCAGATAGCTAATGCCAGCTATCAATAACCCTACTCAAAGAAAAGTTTGTCTTGGACTTCCCGAGCTAGACAATGCCTTCCTCACTCGCCAAAGCCTCCCCTCCACCAACAGCATTCCCTGTTGATTCAAGATATCCTGTACTACTGCTAAGTACCCCTTATGTTTATAACTCTGTCTTTAACACTATCAAGATGGTAAAAGCACTCCCCTCCCTTATGTATCATCTGGCTTTCAGCACTGAATGGGATGAAGGAGGACTTCCACATCATTAACAGGGCCTCCCTTGATGTCTCTGCAGGGCTAGCTGGTGGGGTGAGCCAGCCAGTCCTTATTGTTGCAGCCAAACCATAAGGGGTACAGGTCATGCAAAGCTTTGGAGACTGTCTGGTGCAGCCTCTATAATCCGAGAATGATTTAACTGGTGGAGATTTCAGTTATTGCTGTTTGGCAGCTAGAAGCAGGCCTTGCTGCTCTGCCAAGGATTTGCGTGAGCTAATATGGTGTGGATTGACACATCTGGAGGGGTGGAAAGGGTTGCAATGTGCATGTTCACTGACCTGATTTAGGGTGCTTTTGAAGTGCTGAACCTCGTGCTCTGCTCTTACCTACTCACTATTCATGTGGCTACACTCTTTTAATTCCTTACCTTGTGTTTTCTTTCCTGTGTGACTCCAATTATGGCCACTTCTGCCACCTTTGTAAGGAGAACTTGGTGTGTGGTGTGACTACAAGGGGAGTGATTTAATTTGCATTTTTATTATTAGAAAAACTTTTCCAATGAAAAGCCTCATGCACAAGAGTATTTCAGGCTGCTGGCAGTGCCAGAGGAGACTTCTGAGTGGAGGAGGCAGTCTTTGGAGAAAACATCTCAGACTGGAGTGAGATATGTTGCTGCTGGAGAAGTCTGTATAGCTGTTGCTCATGGATGAACAAGGTTCAAGACAACCATTGCCTGTGACTACTGTTAGCACTACTATTGGTAGTGGTGAATCTTGGCATGTTCTTCTACAGGAGCCATTTGAAATCCTAAGTCATTTCTGTTTCTGGATATGTTTGTCTCACTGATTGTGTTTCATGACTGTTCTCATATCCAAGGCAGTTCATGCCAGAAGCTGAATCAGTTTGTAAAGGAAGAAGAACAAGTATTATTTATTACTTCATTGTTAAGCGTTATGGGCAACTTGTGTTGCTCACAGGGCTTTTCCTTAGCTGACCAAGCTTTGAGTGGGAGGTTGGACAGGACGATGTCCTGAAATCTCTTCCAATGTGAATTTTCCTATGATCCTATGATTTGCCCCAGTTGTGAAGACCGGTAAAAAAGCTCCTCTGCTGGCATGTACACGCAGCTGTCTTCTTGATTCATGCTTTAGATTATGGCAGGAGGAATTAAATACAAAAAAAAGACATTTTAAGAAGGGAATAGCCCCACACCATGTACTGGTTGCTGCCATTCATGTATGAGCTGTCTAAGGATGATTAAAATGTTAGCTCTCCAAAGAAAATCTCAGAGGTCTGTGAAGCTCAGGCAAAATATCTTTTAGATATCAGAAAATAATAACTTGAAGGCCTGTTTGCTGATTCCTCAAAATTGTCCTGTGAGTATTTAATCTCTATCAGCTAGGGCAGGATATGGAGTTTAGGGCTGGAGAAACTTATCTTAATTATGTACAGTTTGTGGTAACCAAAAAGTTCCTGTAAGAGAAGCAAGTGTGACACTAAGGGTTCTTCCTCTGCTGGTCTAAAGAGATGTGAGATTTTATTGTGGAGGCATTCTGTTGGGCTAAGTTCAGGTTTTGCTCAAGATATTGGTCTTCAGATCTTGTGAGGCTCATCAGGTCTTACCTATGGCCCCTAACCAGCAGAGGAAAGCAGAACCCTGCTGGCATTTGAACGTCTACTGAACCCTCCTGGCATTTGAACCACTACTAACATATAATTCTGGATACCTGGATTAGTAAAGAACATGCTCAGATCACAGGGAGATGAAATTTTGCTTTGAAAGAGAGCCTATGTTCTCTTCCTACTGTCCAGGAACAATTCATGATGAATCCTCCTATCCCACCAGAGTCAGGATGGCTGTAGTCTGTAGGAATAAGGTAGAACAGTGATTGCCCCTGACTTTCTCCTGGAAGCAAGAACTGGGTCATTTTCTGATATCAAAATGCAGAGAACTGACAGTTAAACTGGATTTAGTCATTCATGCTTTGAGGGCCCTTGCCCTGAAGTATGTTTGCATGCTATTTTAAGTATTCAAAACCTCGAGTATTTTGTCCTTAGGGGTGGTCAGTAATGCCTGCAGTTATGATCCTTTATTTCATCCCTCATCCTCAGTGATGAAGGAATGGTTATGTACCTTGGAGTCACAGCTGCAGCTGAGTCTTGCAGTGCGTATTTAACAAGGAGAGCTCTGCAGGGACAATATATTTTGAGTGTGCTTTACTGTCAGCTTTCGCCTTCCCAGCTTCGCTGTCATGTGGGTCTGCAAAATCTCACACCCAACCAGCTCTGCCTAGTTCATCTCACATTGCCCTTCCTCTGGGATTTCTGCCCTGCCACACTGAATCTGTCCTTGTTTTCACTGCCTGTTCCTTGCTGCATTTTAACCTCTCCCTCCCCGCCCCCCCCATCTCTGCATTTCTTTCCATCTGCATTTCTTTCCATCTGCACGCTGTTTTATTGTGATATAAACAACGGCAATTCCAAGTTGCGGGCCAAACTTCCATGCCCCACCAGAAGACCCAGGATTTGGACAGGCCTTGCAGCCAGGAGGCAGGTAGGCAGGAGCTCGGGTGCAGAGCACCCCTTGGGGTGCTGACCATCTCCTTGCAGAGCACCAGCGCCTTGAGGAGCTCCCCTCTTCAACAGGTAGAAATTGAGAGCAGCCAGCCTTGCTTTGCTCTTCCTCCTGCATGGAAAGAATGGTGGGGGCTGCCGCGGTGTTGTGAGGCCGGGGTTTGGCAGAAGGCCCTGGGGCATCGCTTGGGGTGATAGCCCCAAACAGGTGCAGGGAGGGCGACAGCAACCCGTTCTCACCGCCCGCGCTGCGGGGAGGACAGCTCTGCACAAAGCGGGTGGGTAAGCCCTCCTCCGGGCCGCGGGGAGGAGGAGGAGGAGGAAGGCGGGGGGATGCTGCTTCCCTTCCCTCCCTCTCTCCCTCCCTCGCCGCGGTCGGAGGAGCGCGCAGGCGGCGGCTGGCAGCCCCGGCCGGGCGGCACAGCGGGCTCGGGGGCGCGCAGCTCCGCAGAGCGCTGCGGAGCGGAGCGGGCTCCGGCCGCCTCCCGCTGGGGCAGCCGGCGCGGCGGTGAGTGCATAAGGGGCGCGGCGGCGGTTCGCGTCCCTGCTCCCCAGGGTCTCCCCTCTCCGCCCCGTGCTTCCCCGGCGGCCGCACCGAGTAGCGAATAATCGCCCCGCCGCGGACTGGGACTGGGGAGGCGCAGAGGTCGGTGCCGACCCGCCGGCCAGGGATGGGGCTCTCGGGTGCTGCGCCGCCCTCCGGCTATTGTCTGCGGCCCGGTGAACAATAGAGGGAGCAGCGGCCCCGCTGGGGCAGGGGTGCTTTGCCCTGCTCCCACCCCGTGGGTAGGGGGTTTGGGAGAGCAGCCGCGGGATCGGAGCATCTCAATTCCTGCAGGAAACTCCGGGGTGTGCTGCTCCGGAGCACAGCGGCTGCCCGAGCCGTGCCGGGGTCCTCCCCGCTGGGGACCCCCGGGGCTCCGGTCCGCTCGCCTGGCACTGCCGGCTGGAGAGCGGGAAGCAGCGTAGGCGACTGCGATGGAAAATGTCTGGATGAGGACAATACTGAGCCCCGTTCCTAGAGCAGAACGGTGAATGCAAGGGAAGGGCTGAGCAGGGAGGACGGTGTGGTAAAGTGAAGTCAAATTTCCCCCTGAATCCTGCAGCCAGGCCTAACGGGCACTGATGCTGTGGTGGACTGGGGAGGAAAGGTGGGCGGGAAAGCAGTTTTGAGGGCTCCAGTCTCTGAGGCTGGTATGGGAGGAAAGGAAAAAGAGCTCCACATTTTACCTCCGCCCCCCCAAGTTACTGAGATATGGATCACTAAAATATGGATCACCGTCTAACACTAAATTGAATGCATAATGCAATTAAGTGTTAGACAGTCTCCACTTGCAACAGTGTTGCAACACTTGCAACAGTCTTATCCAGTGTTCCTCACTCTGCCTTTTGCCAAAACGAGTTTCTTCTGGACAAGAGAAGTATAATTGAACAAATAGTTCATTTTCCTGGCCAATTGCACCAGCAGCCTCTCCCCTGAATCTGCTGCTGACTGGACAAAACACAGCAACATCCTCAGACAGAAACGGAGAGCCAGGACCCTCTGTTAAGACTCCCACTGTCACGGGTTAGCTGGCAAGGGCAGCCCTGAGAGGCTGCTCACCTGAGTTGCTCTGGTGGCAGCAGCAGAGCAGATTTGCTCCCTCATCTCTTGGTCCTCTTAGCTTCTTTGTGGGGGAGTGTGAAAAAAAATAACAAGTGATGAGGCAGGTCCAGCCTACAACTAGAAGATCCTACTTGTGGTTCAGACAAGTCTTCTCCATTCTGTAGTTTGTCTCTTAACTTTCTCTTTACCCTGGAGGATAAAGGATTTCAGGCTGTTTTGAGGTGATGCTGCTTTGGTGGCTTTGCAAGCGTGCCCTTCAGTCTTTGCCTGTGGTGGCTGGGTGTCCTGCAGTATGCACACACACATGCACAGAGGCAGGAGTGCGCCAGCCTGAAAATCCTGCTCTTTTCTGAGTGTGCTATGAGCAGCTGGAGGGGTTGCAGCTGCATCTGGCCCCTTTGGCACATGCTTGGCTGGAGGCTGTGTCCCTTTCCCTGGAATCTCCTCCTGGTTCACAGTGCACAGCATAGCTCAGTGCATGGGTATGCAGAGATGCATTGTCTGTACTGCTGTGAGACACACTCAGCACTGGGAGGCTGCTCCTTTTCCTCACTTCTGGAGCTTATCACAAGTCTGTATCATGTAGCTTTCCTCCTGTTCTTTCTCGTTTCCTCTTTCTTCTTTGTCTGTAGACTGATTTGCCTGTCCCACTTAGGTCTCAGCTTTTCCTTTGTCTTTTCCTTCTTAATCCATTCTTTCACCTCACTTTCTTTTTCTCTAAGTAGACCTTGTTCTTTTCAGCCTGCTCCTCTCAACACTGGAGAAGCAGCCCAGCCCATCATCTCAGCAGGAGTATTCCTGCCAACTGTTTACAAAAAGTAGCACAATACCCAGGCTGAATGCTGACATAATTACATACCCAGCCAGAGAGTGTAGTAAATAATCCTGCCTTTCAAGCTTTTGCCCAGTGGTGAGTCTTTTGCCGTCTCCTTTGCCTGTGGCTAAATGTATTATACTTGGCTTGCATTTACTTATATTCTGGAAACATTAAGTCAGCGCAGTCAGTGCTCAGATATTTGGTATCAAAGTGGATGTACATTGATGCCTTGGAACATATACACTTGCTGTTCATGCATGCATTGTGTGTCTGAATATGCTCATAGAGCCCTGCTCCTGGGTTCAGGCTTTGACAGTGATGCTTGGCAAGAGCATGGGCTGTCAGGGAAGGAACAGTTGCTGAGGTGTGAAAGATGGAAAGATGGCTGTGGGGTGAAGGTCAAGGGAACTGACAGAAAGCACAGGTCTTGGCTAGCTGTGTTTGCGATGGTTAGGGTGATAGCTAGTTTTCCAAGGATTTCTGTGTACGTATGATTGCTGACCATGGGTATTGTCATCACAGTTGTATTTCCAGTGGTGCTTTTGAGTCCAAGTCTGTCTGCAGTTGCTTTGATTGTGAGTCAGTCTGTCTGCAGTTGCAGTATCTGTGAATCAGTGTCTGTCTGTAATTATGTGGGTGAATCAGTGTTGGCTTGTTACACTTGGAGTGCAAATGGTTTCCCATAGCAGTTGTGGGTGTGAATCACTCTACAGTCCCTCTGGATGTGTTTTTGAGTAGAGACATGCAATACTGGGATTAATTTTGTTTTGATGAGGAAAAACTGTCAAGCAGCTTCTCGTTTTGAAAAATTAGAGCAGGGTTGGAAGTTGGGCGCAGAGCTTGTTTCTCCATTACCAGCTTTCTATAGAAGAGATCCATTCTAAGGTTTGCTCCCAAGATATCCCATGTTGTTCTGAACTTTTAATTTATTTGCCTTGTGCTGCTGGTTCTGAGTGTCCTCTTCTGCTGGCATCTCTTGAAGAGCTGCAGAAAATGCATTTGGTAACCATCATGGGTGCCTTGTACCTTACATGTGTAGTGGATTCATGGGAAGGCTGTTTATGGTTTGTGCAGTGTGTGTGTTTGTGGGCCCATGTGTGCCCCTTGAGTAGGTAAGCACTAACATTTTCATGCTTGTGAGTTGAACACTGTGGTTCCTCTGCCATGTGCCTCTTGCTGTGAGCCAGTGCTGTTTCTCTTAAGCAGATTGTATACAGCAAGTTTGATTCAGGCAGGCAGAGGTACTTCTGCCTGTTTCTTCTTCTCTGATTCCTGTGAAATGTAGTAGTTTCTGGACTTAGCAGCATCTGTACAACACAAAGCAGCACTAAACTGAAAGGCAAGTCAGAGAAATCCAGGCTATCTCAGCTGATGGAAACAGAGCACTCCTGTCAGCCCTGGCTAACCGAGCCTTCCTCTGCACTGGCTGGTGCAGGTAAAGTGCAATGCTGGCAGGGCTGGACTGCTTCCAGTATGCGCTGGCTTGGGTGTCTCTGCCTGCGTTGTGCAGTGTACACATACTTGCCAGTTAGCTCATTTCAGAACAAAGGGATACAACCAACCAGGAGGACAAGGGTCTTGTGAAACACCATGGTGTCTTATTCCATCATTTACAGGCTTCCAGATGAATCATGTTTGATCACTGCTGCCCCTGCACTCAAATAAAAAGACAGTTTTATTGCAAAAAACCCTCTTTTTTAGCTGAAATGATTGAGAACTGAAGCAAAATCTCCCCAACAAGGACAAGGGGCAGCATGTGCATCACCTACATTTACTGCTGCTGCTGCCACTGCACTGAGTGCTTGCTTGCTGCCCATCTCTGCAGAGAGAGCTTGGAGCTTTACCCAAAGAAGTGGTAGAAGAGGCATAGCAGTGATCGCCACAAGGCTGGTGTGCTCACAGAGGATTGGGGACATTTGGCAGAGCACAGCCTGGGCAGTTTGGACAATTTTAGAATCCTTGAGAAGCATTGGAGGACCTCTTCTGATGCCTGGGACTTGTTTTGCAGCAGCTCCAGTGCAATGAGGATGGCTTTTAAGGAGCTTCTCATGCTGTGCAAGTGCATTTGACTTGGGGGCTAAATATGCAGGTGTTGTGAGGTCACCTATAGTGCTGTGCTTGGCTGTGCTACTGTGCAGGTGGGTGGATGTGCCTGGCAGCCACCACGTCTAGATCACCCTCTTTTCCCAGCACGGAATTCCTTGTATCTGGGATTTTGGGCTGAGGCTGCATCAACTTCACAGTCTGTTATCCAGCTGGCTTCCAAGCATCAGCTCCTCACTGCACACCTGTCCCTGAGATATCTGACTTGGTAAAGCTGTGGAGCAGCTGCAGGTCCTGGGGGCTGGGAGCTGAGTGGGAGCTCTAAGTGCTCAGCACTCCTTCACGCATGCAGTAGGTACATGGCATGTGGGCATGCTGACCTAATGACACTGCAGGTACACAGCATCTCCGGGTGCAGTGATGGGGCAAATATGTCCTTTGGGCTACTTCAGGATTGCCACCTGCATGATGAGACTGTTGCTAAATGAATCAGATTGTTCCCTTGGATGTGCATGTTCCAAGGAGGCATTCATCTGGGAGAGATACTGATGTGATTCTCATAAATGTACCCAAGTGGGTTCATGGGCCTCTTTTCTTCACTCCCTTCCTGATACTTTGCAGTTTTCAACTCTCTGGGCTGTTCTCTCAGCTTTTTTTTTCAAACGTTACCTTTCAGTTTCCACCTCCAGAGATCTCACTGTTTTTCCCTTGTCAGCAGTGAGCCTGTGCTAATTACTATTTCCTAGGAATGCATTTCAGAATATGTAGTGGTTTCTAGAACAAGGATTTCTGAAAAGATCAGGCTCAGTATGCCAAGTGGCAAATTGGGAGATACCCAATATTAACACAGTTATTAGGGTACCTTGCTAGTCTAAAAGGTATCAGCACTTTTTTGGTTCACAAACCTACCTCAGTAGGAGCAGAGGCTGGAGCATATTGCTGTCTCTGGGAGAAGGAAGCTTTTTCCAATTCCTTGTTCCAAAACTGCACATCCAACAGGAATTCTGTATTTCTCAGGAGTGTTTTTATGCTATGATGCTCTGGAGTTTGGACAGACTGTGTGTGTTGGAGAGGAGTGGGTATTTTTATGATGCCTTTAGGTATGTGATTATGAAGAGACCTGCCAAAATCCAGAGTGCACAGAATTGTAAACTTCAGCTATTGCTAGATTCCAGCTGCAAAGTATTAGCAGGGCTCCTTAGAAAATATTCATTGGATTCAGCTATGGAGGTTACCAGCAACAGCAGAATTAGTGATTAATGTATTTTCTAACTGTGCCATTAAAGAATGAGCAATGGACAGATGGAGGAAGGAAATACAGAGCTGCTTTGAACACATACGATCCCTATAGGGGATTCCATCTTACATAGGCATAGATGAGAACCAGAAACTACAGGGCGATGTTCTTTAACCTTTGTGAAAGAGGGGTCAGTCTAAGGAGTTGTACCACTTTTTTTTTTTTTCTGAGATTAGAAATCTTTGCATTGTGCTTTATTTCTTCATGGATACCAAGCAGTTTCCTTTCAGTGAGACCTAGTAAGAGATTTTAGTTTGTTTTTTTTTTTTTTTCCTCTGAGACTATTACCATCCAATTACCATTCCTAAACCCTGACTCGATTACAGGCAGTTAAATGCATGTTGCCTGCATCCTCCCCCCCACTTCTCAGAGGATCAGAGATCCCTGCAGGTATTCAGATGAAGACTATGACTGTTTCAGAGCCTTTCTGAGTGGGAAGTGACAGCTGAATAGCATTTTCTTTAAGCACTTTCTGCAAGGACAGCACCAGTTCAGTCTGGATGAGCCCCAGTATTACTTTTCCTGAGGCACACTTGTGGGTGTTTCCATTCCTTTCCTTTACTCGAGATGGTGCTACACACCGAGGAACCCCTTCCTGCCTGCTCTGCCATGAGCAGTAAATGCTATGGGGCAGGCAGTCCTCTGTGAAATGAACACTTTTGTGATAAAATCTCAGGGCCTCAGTTACTGGGCTGTAGAAACCAGGACTGGTTTTACAAACCTGCCAGGCCAGAAACCTTGCTATTAGAGAAGCTGTGTGGCCAGTTTCCTACCCAGCAATAGTGTGATGAGCACTTGTGCTGCAAGGGCTCTTCCAGCAGTGCCTAGTCAGCCCTAGACTAAAGTCACATGGCTACCAGGGTTCATCACCGACAGTTAAAGCCCTTGTGTTAATCAGGAATGTCAACTACAATCCTCAGAACCAGGTCTGCTTCTCAATCCATCTCTAAGTGTAAAGGAGCCAGGGAACAAGGAAAATGCTGCACAGCCTCTTCTATTGAGCTCCTCAGGAAATTAATCTACCAAGTCCTTAGGTGCAGCCATAGCAAACTTGCTATTCATGTACTCTTACATCCTATTTTGTGGGCATTCTCTGTGCCAGCAAACTGAGCCATGGCTGACAAAGTACTACTTGGGCAAGCAGTGAAAACAAATTTGTCTCCCAGTGAAAACAGATTTTTCTCCCAAGTGCAGGTATATAGAATTGGTTCTGATGCTTAAAGTAAGACTTTAACATGTATTTAACTTTATTCAAGCTGCCCTGTTATCCTTGGCTAGCAACTTACACAACAGAGTTATCCAAAGTAGAAAAGCAGCCCTTCATTTCCAGATAATATTGAAGGAAAGCTGTATGAACCAGACTGTCCTGGTTTGGGTGAGAACTGAGCTGGTTCTGTTCAGCGATTTTGCTTTTCAGCTCAGTTCTTGTAACTGACTGCACTTTCTGAAGTCAGCAGCCTGTTTACACAGTGTCTGCTGCTGGCAGTGATAACAGCCCATGTTTAGAGTTACTACCAAGGACTGGTGTGCAGACCAAGGCCACTGCTGGATCTTGTGTACCACATTGGGGGGTCCCAAAAGTGAAAGGCTGAACCTGCAGGGAGGAATGGACAGGGCAGGTGACCCCAAACTGACCAGCAAGGTATTCCATCCCATATATGTCATGTTTGGTACAAAGCAGAGGGATCTGGAGCGTCTATAGCTTGATCGCTCACTCTCTCTCTCTCTCTCTGGGAGCTCCTGGGCTCCTCTCCCCTCTTGGCCCATTTAGCCAGCTTTGCTTGGCTTGGCTCTTTCAGTTCCTTCCTCAGAGCATCCAAGGAGGACTCTGTCCGTTCTGCCTTCAATCCCAATCGGTTTGTTCCTGAATCCGGTACCGGAATCCAGCTCCTGAACACAGCTCCCGTCTGCTGAGGGGCCCAGTCTGGGACTCCCCCAGTGCCTGCTCCACAGCATCAGTGACAGTGATGTGATTACTATCAGGGGGGTTGGGTTTGATAGTAGGTTTGTATATATTTGTGTATATTCCATTATTATTATTATTTTCATTTTCATCAAAGCTGTTCTAGTTTCCTTTTCTCATCACCAAGTCTCTCTCCCTTATTTCCTTCCTCTTCCCCCTTGGGGAGTGAGGGGTGTTAACAGAGAGCGTCTGTTACAGGTCCAAGGGACCACCCTCACCCTAAACTGTGACACAGGCTTGGCGGAAATGCAGTTTTTAGAGCTTCTTGGCAGAGACAAGCATGTCTTATATGAACCTACATGGAAGGTGTAAGTGCTTCTGGCTTGTGTCAGTGTTCCTGGTCCTAACCTGTTTCTGCATTACATTGCTGCCCCATTTTCTGGTTCTCTTTTCTTTAGCTGCTCTGTCCCACCATTGGTGAGTAATCTCCCCAGCCCCTGGTGTCATCAAATCTAATGGTCCAAAGTGTTCTGGAGGAGTCAGAACACCTCCTGCAGAGCCAGTCAGTAGGCACCTTCTGCAAAACCAAATGGTCCTTGTTTGTGTGGATATCCCTGGTCAAAAACTGCTGTCAGTGGAAATTCTGCCAAAGAAACCATTTAGTGAAATCAGCAGATGAATGGGAAATGTTGATTTTAATGAAAGTTTTCAATGGTGGTGTGAGGAGGGGAGAGGGAAGTCAGCAATGTTGGATTTTTTTGCTTTTGGCTAGTGTTTGAAATTGCCTTAAGAAAAGAAAAATCAATTAAATCCTATTGTATAATATGCAAGTTTAAGTGAAATGAAAGGGTAAGTTGAAAAGAAATTGTTGAAAAGCTGCTAATTGAAGGAGGTTTGAATTTGCCTTGTAAGAAACATCAACATTTTAGCTGTCCTTGTGATTTGGAACGAGTCTCCCCAGACTGTTGGAATTTCCCACAGAACAGATGTTCAGCCTCTTAATTTGTGCTTCATCCGCAAACCCTTGAATTTCCAAGACTGTGTACTGTCTCAGCTGGAGGGTGGCAGGACTCAGAGGAACCATCCCAAACCAGGGCTTGTCTCACCAGAGGTGTAGATGTGCCCATGCCAGAAGGCTCCTGCAGCCTTCTGTAAGTGCGTGTTCCTTTGATGTGAAAGCTGCGCTTCCCTAGCTAGCATCCTGATTAAGTAAAGCCTGAGCACACCAGCAAATGGTCACATGCACGAAATTAATCCATGCACTGGCATTTTCAAGGATTTTAATTGTGTGATAAAGAGAAAGATAAAGGTAACACATCTGAAGTATGCTCCATACAAGACAATGCTAGGGCCCAACACACTTTTTTTCCCATGTTTGCCATTAGTGAATATCTTCTCAGAACAAAAGCTGAGGTGGGTGGATAAGATGTCTGCATTTTACATTCTGCCTTCATGACAGCTCCTGTCCTCCTGGAGTTGTACATAAGCTAAAAAGCAAGGATAAGGGGCAGCATCCAGGAAGGCTGTAGGGACCACCAGGAGTAGCTAAATGCAGAATTGTCCCCCTTCTTCTCTTCCAGTCATCTGCAGTAGGGGTATCCAGATATACATCACTGCACATACTTGATATACATGATCTCCAGGTGTTTCCATCCTCCTCACCTGAGCTCCCTGTTCTTTCTGCATGGGATTTCTGTTGGCAGTTTCTGTCTCCCATGACCATGTGCAGAAACTCCTGCTTATTGGTAGCATTTGCATAGTTCATCTGCCCCCTTCATCTTGGGGAACTCTCCACTAGCTGAGAAATGCAATTCAGATGGTAGGATTTGACTTTCAATCTAGTATCTCCTTCAGTGTTCGAAC
>JANHFX010009417.1:0-11419 GCA_027560015.1 Chloroceryle amazona
ATGTCATTGCTAGGCCACTCTCCATCATCTTTGGTAAGTCATGGGCAACAGGTGAGGTGCCTGAGGACTGGAGGAAACCAAATGTCACTCCAGTCTTCAAAAAGGGCAGGAAGGAGGACCTGGGTAACTACAGACTGGTCAGCCTCACCTCCATCCCTGGAAAGGTAATGGAAAAACTTATCCTTGGTGCTGTGTCTAGGCATATCTTGTCCTTACAAGAGGGTCATTAGGAGCAGTCAGCATGGTTTTACTAAGGGGAAGTCATGTTTGACCAACCTGATAGCCTTTTATGAGGACATAACCAGGTGGATGGATGGTGGCTGAGCAGTGGATGTGATTTATCTGGACTTCAGTAAAGCATTTGACACCGTCTCCCCCAGAATCCTCGTAGCTAAACTGAGGAACTGTGGACTTGATGACCAAGTAGTAAGGTGGGTTGTGAACTGGTTGAAGGGAAGAAGCCAGAGGGTTGTGGTCAATGGGGCAGAGTCTAGTTGGAGGCCTGTACCTAGTGGAGTCCCTCAGGGGTCAGTCCTGGGACCAGTGCTATTCAACATATTCATCAGTGATCTGGATGAGAGAACAGAGTGCATTGTCAGTAAGTTTGCTGATGACAGGAAATTGGGAGGAGTGGTTGACACACTAGAAGGCTGTGCAGCCATTCAGAGAGACCTAGACAGGCTGGAGGACTGGGCAGGGAGAAATCTTATGAAATTCAACAAGGGCAAGTGTAGAGTTTTGCACCTGGAAAAGAACAACCCAAGTGCCAGTCCAGGTTGGGGACTATCTGTTGGAGAGCAGTGTAGGGGAAAGGGACCTGGGGGTTCTGGTGGACAGCAGGATCACCATGAGCCAGCAATGTGCCCTTGTAGCCAAGAAGGCCAATGGCAACCTGGGGTGTATTAGAAGAAGGGAGGCTAGTAGGTCGAGAGAGGTCCTCCTACCCCTCTACTCTGCCCTGGTGAGGCCGCATCTGGAATACTGTGTCCAGTTCTGGGTCAGCACCTCAGTTCAAGAAGAACAGGAAACTGCTTGAGAGAGTCCAGCGCAGAGCCACAAAGATGATCAAGGGAGTGGGACATCTCCCTTGTGAGGAAAGACTGAAAGAGCTGGGTCTCTTTAGCTGTCTCTTAGAGGAGGAGACTGAGGGGTGACCTCATTAATGTTTATAAATATATGAAGGGTGAGTGTCAGGAGGATGGAGCCAGGTTCTTTTCAGTGATGTCCAGTGATAGGACAAGGGGCAATGGATGTAAACTAGAATACAGGAGGTTCCACAAAAACATTAGGAGAAACTTTTTCACTGTGAGGGTGATGGAGCACTGGAACAGGCTGCCAGGAGAAGTTGTGGAGTCTCCTTCTCTGGAGACTTTCAAAACCTGCCTGGACACATTCCTGTATAACCTACTCTAGGTGATCCTGCTCTGGCAGGGAGGTTGGACTACATTATCTTTTGAGGTCCCTTCCAACCCTAACATTCTGTGATTCTGTGAAGGAAAATACTCAAATAACAAAACAAAAACTGTGGAAAAGTAAATAAAAGTGTCATTATCTTGCACTGATCAAAACAATATCCTTCCCTGACTTAAAATGTAGCTTATCCTAGGCTTATTCTAATGTTTACGTCAGAGGAAGTTTTCACAGTCACATAATGATGGTCAACAAGATTGGAGTACTGAATGAAGAGGATGACTTTAAGTGTTCAGTAGAGATAGTACCAGCATAATTATTGAACTTCACAGAAGAAAAAAAAAATATTAAATAGTGAGAGCTGGATATTCAGCTGAATTCAACAGTCAGATAGTTTTAACAGTTAAAAAAACAGCATGTAGTCATATATGCATATTAAAAGAGTCCTCTTTTTCCTGTTGGCAAGATTCTGAAATCTCTATCTGATCAGATAAAACACTGCTTTATTGAGGGATTCCTCAGTTCCTGTGAACTTGCCATATTTTTCAAATGACATATGTTGTTCCGCAAGTTCAGGTCTAAATTAAAGAATTATTTTAACATACTGTGCCAATACCTTCCTCTTAAACAGGAAGCTGTAGCAAGTTGCTACATTGAAAGAGAAATTTGCATGGTACGGGATGAAACCAAGTTCATGAGCAATGAATCACAAGGGCATGAAGTTAAGTTACTGTCATTGTTTTTGACAAAATTCCTGCCTCAGACCTAGGTTTTTCAACATGAAATCAAATAATATTGAAGTGGTAATGCATTCTAAATATAAGTTTGGACTGTGTTCTTTCCTTTCTCTCATCAGTTTTCACCTTTCAGAGCACAGTTCCAAAAATGAGTTGTTCTCAGTTTAGTATTTCCCTCTGCCTTTCATACTGTAGTTATTAGGGCATATTCTCTAAGTCTCAGATGCAGAAATGAAGAATAAATTCTTTGTAATGTTTCAATCTGTTCTCTAAAATCGGTATTGGCTTACACATTTCTGCACGCTTTCAAGTAAATTATTCAGTAGTTTGGCTTTGTATTTTTTGGCATGTTCAATATCTGTTCATGTTTGTTTTAGAAATAGGATGCTACTGGGACATTAAAAGTTCTAGAAAATACCTGTCAAAGTCATTTGTAATACCTGGAATACAGAAACTATAAAATCAGTCTTTCTGACCCATGTACAGTAAACTATTCCCTTATTAACATTTTCATCAGAGGTATAGAGAATAAATTATGCTTTGTACAATGAAACCTTTGGCTCTGATTCTCATACCTAGATGGAATTGCTCTGTGAATGCTGGCAACTTACACTTGCTTTATGGGAACAATGAAATAACAAGTTCTGAATACGTTTGTGACTCAAACCCATGAAACACTGTAGAAATGCTTAACATATTTCATTATCTAAATTTTCTTTTAAATGCCTGACAGGCATGTATACACCACAAATGAGAATGATTTGGCTGTTTAATATACAAGAAAGTGTGTCCCTTGTTACTTATTTTACATGCTCTTTGATCTTTCAGAGCCTTAACTGCTTCTACCTTTGACTGTTCACTTGTCTCTACTGCATCTCTTACACAGAAGTGTATAATAAGCAATAGTATAGGCTTTCTAGTCCTATGCTGAAAGGAAAGATTGAAAATGATGGTGCTTATATCAGAGATACATAAATGAATTTCAATATATTTGAGTGCAAAAGAATGTTGTATTTGATGTGGAATTTTATTCATCTTCAGGTATATGCTAAACTCCCCAAACCTACAGCTTATATTAACTTAAACTATTAAAGCCAGTGAAGCTTTCTGAGCCTACTCCTTAGCCCCTTTGCAAGATCTTGCTAGTTTGAAGAGCTCTTAAACTGAACATAATATACATTTGCTCACTTAAGACTCCTCTAACATGAAATATGAATGGAATAAGGTGCAATTGATTTGATACATCACATGATGTAAAGCTCATAACAATATAATAAATTCCAAGATGTTTTAGCCAGTATAAAACTAATAATCTTTTCATTCTATGATCTGCTGATTGTAGCTCAGTGACTTCTTTTGCCTTTTTTATTTTTTTATCTGTAAGGCGAAATTTATATTATAAGGAAAAAGAAATCCAGTGTTCCTCTTTCAGGAGCTCAAAGAAAAGCTTAATTAAAGTTGAATGAAGACTTGTAAAGAAAATATGTCAAAGAAAATTAAAAGAAAAAAAACAGCTATGTTATTCATTATCCTTTGAGGTTTCAATTGTTTCCTTTCACTACTAAGCAAAACTACTTGGAGTTAGTACTGGCATGCTGTAAATGGGCTAGAAGTGGCACACATTAGGTTATATATTGATGTTTTGCATATTTACTATAATATCTTGGTAGGGAAATCTCTCAGAGTAAGAAAAGGGGTGCACAAATGTCTATGTATGAACATGTGTGTAAACAGAGGAACAGACCTCAATTGCAGACTCATTGCTCCAGGCACATAAGTCACAACAATTTTTCCACTGGTTCTTGGAATGATGGCCTGCAGGTATCATGCCAGGGGTAACTGTGGGCATGCTGATGTTCACATAGAGCACTGCACTGCTGTGAGTCATAGTGCAATGTGCAAATCAGTGTAGAGTCAGGAGGAAGAAAAGCCTGATGCTTCTTGGATCCCAGGATGCATGCTCTGTATATGTAAAAGGTAAGCATTTATGTTCTCTACTGCAAGATTTACTGTAGCTGTATTTTTACAGGATCCAGACTTCTCCCTCCAATGAAGACATTTGGAATTAATGAAATTCTGCTAAGTAGCAGCCATAATAACAAGGAAGATAGCTTATCCACAATTTGCTTTTGATTACCCTTCAGTGCTTAAAATAGTTTGAAGCAGATGTCCAAAGAAAACATTTCTTGATCTCTAAATTCTGTTACTAATGGAAGACTTTGTAGTACCCCCTACCTCTGTCTATGTAGCAACTATAGCTGGTAAGTATCATTAGTATCCTAACGTTTCTCAAAAGGGAAAGTCAAAAAGCAAAATTTCTATGCTGTTAAACTGGTGTCAAAACTTCAGGATGACCTGGTATTTTTTCCTAGACCTCAGATCTTGCCTTCTATTTAACCCCCTTAAACCTGAAAATTTAATTCTTTAGTAACATTTTGGGCATTTTGTCTCAACAGACATTTAATATCTTCCACTTAGCAGAAAATACTGTAAGTAACCATTTTGATTTAAACTTTTACTAAATTTCAGAGACCAAGTTAGAGAAGAGGTTCAACATCAGGATAGGTCTTTGAAGAACAAATTGTATAATATGCAGGGAAAAGGGAATAAAAGAGAGGATGAGATACGAGGAACAGGCATCTATCTGTTTTTTTTTTTCAGGTACTAATAGAGCTGTATCAGAAACCAGTTTACTCTTGCTACCAAAATGCACAGCATGAGCCAAACATAAACAAACCTTCAGTTACGGAAATGAGCAACAAATGGCTAAACTAAATTAATCAGTTAGTTGGGAGGGGAAAAAAATGTAAAGACAAAATCTCTTTCAGCCAGGCTAAGACATGCAGAGTAACATGTGATGTTGCCCTGAACTTTGAACATAATGAAATACTCCTAACAATATGTTAAAGTAGAAAAGAAACCCACCAAAGCTAAATGAAATATCAATATAGATTCTGAGATTTTTTTCATGAATTTTTAAAATTGCTGGACTTGACGTGAAATATTTCACTAAATTATAGCTTTAATGAAATATATGTTTTAGCTAAGAAATTTCAGTGAATAAGTATTTGAGTCCACATTACTGCTTTTATATTTGCTGATGGTTCTTCTCCTCCCTCTTTAGTAGACAGTCTTTCTCTCCATGCTTATTAATATCTGAAAATATCTTGTATTTTGACACCTCTATTATAGCAATGCTCATCTGGTAATGGATTCAATTATCTGCACTTCTCATTGTTATCTGCATGCATGTCTGTGACATAAGGGCTTTTCTCTGGCCCTGCATGTGTTTGAGTAGCAGTGAGGTTTGGAGGGAAAGAATATACATGCTCTGACTTAAATTTTAACTACCTTTTGGTCAACAAACGCTTTCTGATTAATGTTTTGTATTGTTTTCAGGCTTAACAATTTGTAATTGCTAATGAAGTACAAGGTTCCATGATCCTAAAATGCGCTTTGAGACTGAAGGATTTCACTTTTCTGCTTGTGGATTGATATTTTTTTAAAGAAACACTGTTTTAAGAAAAAAATTGAGTGGCTAGAATTTTCAAGCCAATTTTTTAGTGCATATCTTTTTCTTGCAGGTGTCCTTGTCATAAATAAATACAACTGTATGTTTGAAATTACCTAAGAGAAGCTATGAATCAGTTGCTTTCTGGAGTGCACAGGAGAGAAATTCTTTTTCACGGTAACATTCAAAGTTTCAAACTTTTGTTTCTGTCCTGTATTAGCACAACAAAAATTTTCTGAACTTTTAATTTGAAAAATGTTTCACCATTCAGATTTATTTCCCATATTTTACAATGCAAGAGTATAAATCTAAAGCTGGGTTATATTAAAGATAGCTTATATTTTAAAAGCCATTGTGTCTTGTTTAGATGAGTTGGGAGCAGAAGTATACAAGGTCCATTGTGTTTCACATTGAATAGCTAAATATGTGACCATGTCCCAAATGATTAATAGTCTGAAAAATTGAGTAAGAGATGAAATTTAGACTCAATACTCAAATATATTACAATGTTCACACATATGTATTTGCCTCTGACTTACAGCATTAGAAAGAATTGCAAAATGTAAGTTTGTTAAATGGCAAGTTGATTTTCACTAAAGACTAACTTTTTAATTATTTTTTTTATACCATTTTACTTGTTTTGCTTTCGAGAGGGCTTATAGCCATATCCAGAGCAGAAGTACCAAACTATTTTTGCAAAAGGAGGCAAAGGGAAGGAACATCCTGAATAGATGTCAGAGTTTGGGATGCCAAAGGAGTGATCTTTAAAGAAACAAAAGAATTGCTTACTTATCCAGGTTATGACAAAAACACTTGTGAATTTAGATAACAACTGTTATGAGGCAGTGGTGAGCAGACTTAGGTGAGGAAGGTGACTACCTTCACTGGTACCAGAAAGGGAACTTTATACTTGCCAGAGCACTTGTCCAGGATCTTGAATCTGGCAGCTGAAATTGAAATTCTGGACCCCTCTTCTAGTTATCTTACATCTGAAGGACAATATATAACATTTTTTGGTACTTTTCCACTTCTCCAATATGTGGCTCAAAAAAAAGAATAAGACTGGGCTCTGAGTAGTATTTGGATCACTGGAGAGCAAAGGTGAAATCATCAGGGAGACAACCTCCCTTACCTAGAGTCCATTATTCTAATGTATGCTCATCCTGTTGTGGATTGTCTTGCTACATCCCAGAGTCGTAGCCCTGAGACAGGGCTCTCATGGTCCATTTTTTCAGCATAAACAATACTGGCAGTAGGATTTTCCATTTCATAACTCAATGCTCAACTTACAAATAAGAAAAAAAAGACCAAATTATGTATTAGGAAAATACAGTATATTTAAGTTGACATATAAAATGTGTCCTACTCCCCACACCCTGAATGCTGAGTTTTTCATCAAAATAAAATTTCATTATAAAAGCAAGTTCAGAAGTTACTGGAATCAGAAACCTATGCCTGTTTTAAATAATATAAGCAACTGCTTTTATATTTTCAGACAATTTAGTAATTTAAACAAATGTTTCAGTAATATTTTCATTTTACTATCATTGCTGTTTTATCCGAGATGTCACAAAAATTATATTTTCCCATATGGGATAGGAATGGGAATACTCTCTATGCTATAATTCTAAAAAGATATATCAGCCCAAAAATTTATTTCTCAGATAATAAAGCAAAGAATGTGTAGTATCAAAAAGAGGATATATTTTCTCATATGTAGAAATGTTTCAAAGATAAAAATAATAATCTGTGCTCATATATAAGAGAATCTGAGTTCTCCTTACTAAACTGAAAGGAAAGCAATCTTAAAGTATCTCCATAATTCAGAGGCACAGCTCCATTTCAAACTGATAAAAATCATGCTTTGAAGTAACATGTATGCTTTTGAAAATCATAGCCAGAAGCACATAGCTATTGTCAGGAGAATGGGATTATATCCTAAGGGAAATTATTATAATCTATATACCAACACATGCCAGAGGAATGTACAACTTCGCTGGTTATTTTGGACAATTTAATTTCAGATTTAATTTGGCACTTATTCTCAACCCCGGTAGCTTTCAGGAATACTTTCTTCTACTCCACAGGAAAAGAAATAAGTGAGTAATAAAACAATAAACGGTACAGTTAATACTTAGTCTAACAAGATGCAGAAAGTAAAAAGAAAATCTGCATATTTTCAAGTTATGACAACATTTTATATTTGAGTCTTGTGTGATCATGGTCACAACACAGCCAAGAGCCACAGTGAAGAAGAATGTGGGAACTCAGACAGAGGTCCTGCACAAACAGGCAGCTGTGCAGGTCTCTGCCTGAGGCAAACGCCTGAGCCTGGCACTTGAACTAGGGGGAGTCAGAGACACCACTTTTGTGCAGTGTGATCAAATAAACGACCTGCTCAGGAAGGTGGTTGAACTGAAAGAGGAGGTAGAAAGATTGAGAAGGATCATAAAGTGTGAAAGGGAGATAGATTGGCAAAGACAGCAGGAAGAGGCTCTACAAGAAGAGGACCCCTTACTCTCCTGTCACCAGTCAGGAGGGAACATAAGGGACAAGGGGGAATGGAGAGCAGTCTCTCCTCAGAAAAGTGAGTGAAAACCTCAGTCCCCCTCACCTTCCCAGATGAGGTTGTACAATAGGTGTGGGACTTTGGAACTTGATGTCCAGCCGAATGAAGATGGAAACAAGGATCCATCTGGTGAGTCACCCAAAGCTCGTCATTCACCCCCATTAACTGGGTCTTTTTAGCCTGGAGAAAAGGAGACTGAGGGGTGACCTCACTAATGTCTACAAATATGTAAAGGGCAAGAGTCAGGAGGATGGAGCCAGGCTCTTCTCAGTGACATCCAGTGATAGAACAAGGGGTAATGGGTACAAGCTGGAGCATAGGACGTTTTGGGTAAACATAAGGAAAAACTTTTTCATGGTGAGGGTGACAGAGCACTGGAACAGGCTGCCCAGAGAGGTTGGGGAGTCTCCTTCTCTGGAGACATTCAAAACCCGCCTGGATATGTTCCTGTGTGACCTGATCTAGGTGATCCTGCTCTAGCAGAGGGATTAGACTAGATGACCTTTCGAGGTCTCTTCCAGCCCCTAATATTCTATGATTCTATACTTCTGTAGTCAGAGTACATTTATGGCTCACAACTGGGAAGCTGGCAGGATATCATTCTATCATTCTCCTGATTATATACAAATAGACTTAATGTTCAGTATAGGCCCTAGAAATTGGCATTAGATGGTCAATTAAGCCAGGGAAATAAAAGAAGCAAATTTATCTATCATTAAAGTAGATTTTCCTCATGCTGTTTTACCATCACTTTACTTTGACCTCTTTTTAAGTCATATAAAAATTCACTCACACAGACACTGAAAGTGTGTATCATTCCTACTGTGCAGAGTGAGAGAGGCACTACTTTGCTCTGATGCCCTTTTTAGGAGGCACAGTCTCTCCAGGATCCCTGTAGTTATGAGTAGGAAGGTTCTTGTCCAGAAGAAGACAGAGTTCCAAATTCAGTGCCACCCTTGGACTAACTCTCTCCATTGACTATGCCATTAGCCCTGACTGATCTCCTGACCATCTAATGTCACCATGCAATTGCTGAGCAAATCCATACTGAGCTTAGTGACAGCACCTTTTCAGTCCCAGTCCTCACAGATAAGCAATTCAATGATTTCTGAGTATCAGTGGACCTGACAGATGGATACACATTTGTCTTCCCCCTCTCTGTCTGTGATACAGGATTTCTCTATAGATGAGTGCACATATGTATACACACACAGAAATAGATATACAGGTATGATATATATACTTGCAGATGTATATATACAGGTATACATATGAACAGTTTATGTATGCATTTTTATAGAGAATATATGTCAATTCTGGTAAAAATATACAAAATCTTAAAAGTATTATCTGATAAGAATACCTGCCAGGTAACAAGAATTAACTTTTGAAGCTGACTTCATGTTAGTCCACCATTTGTAGAATGACTGATCTGATCATTGCCAGACTTGCCATTAAGAATAAGAAGCAAGCAGCATAAGGAGGAATAGAATCACTATTTATTTATGTATCCCAAATATACAGTCATAGTCTTTCTTTTAACCATCATAAAACAAGGTCCATTTGCTAAATTAAACCACTCCATGCTAGATTACTAACTCATCTGTTTTCAGTGACTTGAATTTGTGCCATGGGAGTTTTATTTTATACAGAAACATTTCATAAAAATATTTACTTATTCAAGACTTAATTTCATCACAGACAGTTAATAACTTTCAAATAATACATTTTAAAATGCATTTGTAGAATGATAACCTTTCTTTTGTATGTACACTCAGAATATTTTGCCAGCCTCTTACATTATGAGTTCAGATCTATTAAGATTCCTTTTATTTTTTCCCTTTATCCACTAATCTATGTAAAAACTGAAATAGCTCAATCTTTTACATCAGGCATTACGCACATAAGTATTATCCTTTGGCTAGTGTGATGTAATAAAATCTCTTTTTTCTTCCTAGAACCCAGTCTGAGTTTGGGTTTCACAGTGATGCATCCAAATTAATTTACAGTTTTTCTAAGGGACTTAATAGATTCAGTTTCCAGGCATTCTGTGATTTATAATTCTTCTGTTTCTCACATCAAAGGAGATGACACAGAAAAGATGTATTTTAGCTCAGATAGAGGACAGAAAATTCTAAAGAAGAAATCAAACATAAAATCTGCTAAACCTCTGTGAAAATAAGAACATCTGGGCTGTTGGGGTTTTTTTGTTTGTTTGTTTGTGTTTTTTGTGTTTGTTTTTTTTTTTTAGTTTGTTTTTTCCCCATAAACTTTCCAAATAAGCAAAGCTAAAATGTTTGAAATCACCTTTCCCACCCCTAACCCCACTTTATTTTTTAACTGAAAAGGCCAAGCCCTCAAGTATGTACCTTACTGTAACTCTAGCCACATTCAAACTGGATGAATGACAGTGCTTGCCTGATGAATTTCTACAACAGATAATTTGCTCAATTAAATACAAGGTTCATTTCTCAAAGTTATAAATATTCTAATGGTGCAGAAAGTAAATAGGCTAAAATAATAGAGATATTCAAATTATCAAAGATTTTTAAAGTTTTTTCTTGTCCTGGTTCGAGTGAGAACAGAACTAATTCTGTTCAGTGATTTTACTTTTCAGCTTGGTTCTTTTACCTAACTGCACTTTCTGAAGTCAGCAGCCTGTTTGCACAGACAGTGTCTGCTGCTGGCAGTGATAACACCCCATGTTTAGAGTTACTACCAAGGATTGGTGTGCAGACCAAGACCACTGCTGGATCTTCAGTACCACATTGGGGGGTGCAGAAAGACCACACCTGCAGGGAGGAGTGGACAGGGCAGGTGACCCCAAACTGTATTCCATCCCATATATGTCATATTTGGTATAAAGCAGAGGGATCCGAAGGGTCTATAGGTTTTTTTCCCAGGCTCTTCTCCCCTCTTAGACTGCTTTGCTGGCTTTGCTTGGCTTGGCTCAGGTCCTCTTTCGGTTCCTTCCTCCAAGCATCCAAGGAGGACTCTGTCCGTTCTGCTTTTGATACCAATTGGTGTGTTCCTGAATCCGGTACCAGAATCCAGCTCCTGAACACAGCTCCCATCTGCTGTGGGGCCCAGTCTGGGCACACCTGGTGCCTGCTCCACAGCATCAGTGGTGACGGTGATGTGATTACCATCAGGGGGGTTGGGTTCGATACTGGTTTTGTATATATTTGTACA